>MJUU01072227.1:50665-72223 GCA_002080025.1 Modiolus philippinarum
AGGGGCCAAAATTGCATTTTTAGCTCGCCGGGACGAATGTCCGGAGAGCTATTGTCATACCTCCGGTGTCGGCTTCGTTGGCGTTGTCAGCGTCGTCGGCGTCAGCAAAACTTTAACCTGGCTTGTGGAATGGAGACCTAGCTGAAGAGCTAGGATGTTGATATTTGGTATGTGACTTCCTTGTGATGAGAGCTTTCTTCTGGTACCATATTTATAGACATTTTGACCTAAACCTTGCCCCGAGGGCAATTTTTGAAAAACTTCTATCTTGCCTCTAGAAGGTAGGCTTTTAGTGGTAGGATGTTTATATTTGGTATGTAACTTTCTTATGATGAGAGCTTTCTATGGGTACCATATTTGTAGACATTTTGACCTTGACCTTGCCCCGAGGGCAATTTTTAAAAAACTTTAACCTTGCCTAGAGAAGGTAGGCTTTTAGTGGTAGGGTGTTTATATTTGGTATGGAACTTCCTTATGATGAGAGCTTTCTAGTGGTACCATATTTGTAGACATTTTGACCTTGACCTTTCCCTGGGGCAATTTTTGTAAAAACTTTAACCTTGCCTATAGAAGGTAGGCTTTTAGTGGTAGGGTGTTTATATTTGGTATGTAACTTCTGTATGATGAGAGCTTTCTAGTGGTACCATATTTGTAGACATTTTGACCTTGACCTTGCCCTGAGGGAAACTTTTAAAAAACTTTATCCTTGCCCATAGAAGGTAGGCTTTTACTGGTAGGGTGTCTATATTTTGTATGTGTCTTCCTTATGATGAGAGCTTTCTAGTGGTACCATATTTGTAGACATTTTGACCTTGACCTTGCCCTGAGGGCAATTTTTTAAAAACTTTAACATTGCCTCTAAGAGGTAGGATTTAAGTGGTAGGGTGTTCATATTTGGTATGTAACTTCCTTATGATGAGAGCTTTCTTCTGGTACCATACTTGTAGACATTTTGACCTTGACCTTGCCCTGAGGGCAATTTTAAAAAAAAACTTATCCTTGCCTTTAAAAGGTATGCCTTTAGTGGTAGGGTGTTTATATTTTGTATTTAACTTCCTTATGATGAGAGCTTTCTTGTGGTACCATATTGGTAGACATTTTGGCCTTGACCTTTTCCTGAGGACAATTTTTTTAAAACTTTAACCTTACTTCTAGAATTAAGTTGTTTAGTGGTAGGGTGTTCATATTTGGTATATGACGTTTTTTTGATGAGAGCTTTCTAATGGTACCATATTTGTAGACATTTTGACCTTGACCTTGCCCTGAGGGCAATTTTTTAAAAACTTTAACCTTGCTTCTAGAATTAAGTTATCTAGTGATATTGTGTACATATTTGGTATGTGACTTTCTTGTGATGAGTGCTTTCTGATAGTATCATAGTTGTAGACATTCTGACCTTGACGTTGCCCTTAGGGCAATTTTTAAAAAACCTTAAACTTGCTTCTAGAATTAAGTTGTTTAGTGATTGGGTGTTTATATTTGACATGTGACTTTCTTGTGAAAAGAGCTTTCTATTACTTTCGAATTTATTGTGCATTGAGGTTACTGGAATCCCCGGCGAGCTATGTTGTCTTCTTACAACTCTTGTTTCAAAATAATATGCAATTTCATTTTTGATCAGATTTTGATGGGATTTTTTTCTTTGGATTCCACTTGATATAAGCTTTCAGCGTATGTCAATGGATTTTGATTTGGCGTAGCTCTTACCGTTTCCGAGCTATGAAGGGTCCAAGAGGAATCATAAGGAGTCATAAGGGCTAATTTTTATTTGACCCTAGTTTGTGTCCAGCTAATTACTGGGTCAATCTCCTTATTGCGTCCATCTAATCTACTGTGTCTAATCTACTGTGTCAAGCTCTTTAGTATGTCCATAAATTACACCATTACAAATTTCAGTGGTTGACATGCTGCGGTCGTATCATGCTGCGCTCGGCGTAGCCCTTTATTCAGTCATATTGCTGTACTACTTCCTGTTAACAGACTTTATGATTTTTTTTACTTTCATTTTCCAAGTTGAACTTTTTCTTCGCTCTTTTTTCGGCAACCTCACATCCAACTGTGTAAATGCTTGTATTGTGTTCACACTTGTATTGTGTCCATACCTATATTGTGTCCACACACACACATAATTTGTACTTAATATTGATTCAGGGTTCAATGAGCGGGGGTATTACTGGCTGCCATTCGGCAACAGCTCTTGTTTGTGCAGAAAAAAGATAAAATAGCAGAATCATAGTAGAAATGGTATAACACAACCAAGATACATGATTCTTACTTTTGAGACACACCAGTTCCTACTTTTAGCTGTGTAGGATTTCTTTGTCTTGTACCCCGGGGTAAAAGACAGCCCACACGTGACTTTTCCCGGTAAAACATTAGTATTCTTTTCTCAATAATTTTTCATTAGTGGCCTATGCATAAGTGTATTTAGTCAACGAATTACAATATTATTATTATGTCATTTGAAGTAAAACTTCACAGGTAAATATGAAAAAAAAACATTTTTAAAAATTTTGTGCATTCGGGTATACATTCCAGATTTTATGATGTTATTAAAAGGGACGTAACTTGTTGTGTAAACAGGTTAATGGGGAACACATTTCTGTGTGGATTTTATATATTTAAGAGACAATACAGTGAGAAATAAAATTAAACACCAGTGAAAGTGCAAGACTAGTGAATCTCAGACACCCTCGGGTAAGATTTCAATCATCTCGGAATCAGCAAGCTTCGTCCGTTACAAGAAATCTAACCCTTGGGTGTCTGAGATTCTCATCTTGCACTTTCACTGGACCCGGTGTTAAATTCTTTTATTCCAATCTTGAGCTGACAAATCTTTGTTTTTACCAAATGTTGCTGCATTGTAAGCAGAGAATCATCAAATACCAATATTTAAGTCCCATCAATGATTGAACCATTTCCTGCAGTTGAGGCAATAATAGTAACTATTACACCAAATGGGCCACCATTACCTTCTGTGATGTACAATTTTGAAAAAAATAAATTGTATACATGAACAAGGAAAGAGAACACAGTACAAAAGCAAACACATTATACAAGTATGGACACAATGATATAATTCACAAGTCAAATAAACAGAATGAATTGAGCCAAATGTCTGAAAATGAATCCCACAATTTGAAATGAATATACAAAGCCTTTGGCAAAATGACTTAAATTTAACTATTATGACCAATACTGTAAAAATTCAAAGTCCCATCAAACAGGAAGTTGCTACTTGAGAGCTCTAAAAATTGCTTACAACGCACAACTCATTAAAATAAAGTAGCCGTACCAACTTTCAAATAAATCCCTTCTAAGAGAGCCGAGAATTTTGTGATGAAAATTTCGCTATTCCGACAAAGAAAGTAAAAATTCAAAGTCCAGTCAAACAGGAAGTTGATGAAGAAAAAAAAGGAAGAGTATCAAAACTGTCTTATAACTCACAACTCATTGCCACAAAGCAGTAAATTTTCACGCTGTCTTTATGTTGCGATAAATTGACAGGATTGTAGTTTGTCCAGTTGAATTCGCGCTGCCAAATTGCTGACCATTGACTTCAATAATAAACAAGTGAAGACCCTAAAAGATGTCTTGCCTGTCACTGCTTGTCCTTTATAAATTGATATATAAGTGAGTTTATCAGAAAACTTGATGTGCACACTGGACTGTGAAATTACTGTCACTGACAAAAGCCATATGGCTTCCAAAGACCAACCAACATACAAAATATCATTGACCTACCATTTATGCATCATAAGAAAGCAGACATGCTCACTAGACCATAAAATTGAGGTCACATGCATAAGTCACATGGCAGACTGTCAAGCACTGTTCAAGACCAACCTACATACAAAATATCATTGACTTATAACTATTAGATAATGAGAAACTAACATGTTCACTAGACCATGAAATTGAGGTCAAAAACAAAATTCACCTGCCAGACTGACCCAAGACCAACCTACATACCAAATATTATCAACCTACCACTTCTAATTATTGAAAAATGGACTTAAGCAGAGAAACTTAAAGTGACCACTCAACCGTGAAATTGAGGTCAAGCACAAAAGTTACCTGCCAGACTGACATGTACTACCCAAGCCCAACCTACTGACCAAATATTATCAGCCTATCACTTCTATTTATTGAGAAATGGACTTATTCAGAGAAACTTAACGTGGCCACTTAACCATGAAATTGAGGTCAAGGACAAAAGTTACCTGCCAGGCTGACATGTACTACCCAAGACCAACCTACATACCAAATATTATCAACCTACCACTTCTAGTTATTGAGGAATGGACTTTTAAGCAGAGAAACTTAACGTGGCCACTCAACCATGAAATTGAGGTCAAGGACAAAAGTTACCTGCCAGACTGACATGTACTACTCAAGACCAACCTACATACCAAATATTATCGACCTACCACTTCTACTTATTGAGGAATGGACTTAAGCAGAGAAACTTAACGTGGCCACTCAACCGTGCAATTGAAGTCAAGGTCACATTATCTTATGGCCATCAGGTAGCACTCGATTAGTTCTACCACTGGACCATATATGATGTTCGGAACCCTGTTCCTACATCAAAGGGTTTTCAATATATCCTGTATTTAGTAAAAGTTAACGCCGTCGCCATCGTCATACTTTGTACGCCTATGTCTCGCTTTCCGCGACTTTTGTCGCAGGCGAGACAACATGTATATTCGCCCCGTTTTATTTTTGCGTTTCAATTCCAAACGCGAAAATCACGAAAATAAAACTGCCGCGAAAATATTCCGGTTTACAGTACCAAATGAGGTTTTTCAAAGGTATTAGACTGGCATTGTTGCCATCTACCTCCAAACCATATTGGAAAAGACTATTCATTTTTGTGTGATACCTTTGATTGACAAATCTTCATGCAATTTAATCACAATGTTTCTTGGTCTAAAAGATAGAATAGGAATTGTTTTTGGTATTGTAGACAACCATTGCTTTGTTTTCTTTTAAAGGGGCTATATGGGAGCAGTGTATGTTAAAAACCTTGCTATGTCCACAGTGTTTTGATTAAACCCTTTTTCCAATGTGACCTTTATTGGATGTTGCTTTAATATAAATACTAATAATGATATTTTAATTGTATTTATTATATAAAATAAATTGCAACAATATTTGCATAACTTATTAATATCATTAACAATAAAATGATTATCACATGCAACACGGATTAAAACCAATCCCATCTAGCAACTACATTGTATGCCACAAATATTATCTAAAACCACCATAGATACAATACAAGTAGGGTCTGGAAGGGGCCCCCTTTTCATATAATGACACAAATAAATTTGTAAACTCATGTATAACACTGCAGTGGTTTTTGGGTTTCTCCTTGAGAAATCTATGAAATCATGAATATTCCCTTTTTTCAAGTTAATTTTCAATGATCAAACTTTTAATGGATCATGCCACTTACACCCCTTCCAGCCCCTCTACAAAGGTACCATTACTTCCATATACATATTGTTCTATTATCCTCTAAATTCCCAATGCATTCTGTTGTTTTGAGTAATTTTAAGAAAAAATCTAATATTGAATTAGGGAATTAGTGTTATTCCAGAAAAATTTAACACCCTGGGGGATGCTAGTAATATTTTTTTTTCTCTTGGTCCTGGGGGTCAGCCTGATGTGAGAATCATTGACTAATGGGAGAAATAATTAATTATTTATTGCGGGTGATGAGTGTAAATTATTTGAGGTTCACCCTCCCTGGGTGGTAGATTTAAATGGGATAGCCCTTCAAAATCATCTGATCAAAATATTCTTCCTTTTAATACATCAATCTTGTGTAATTGATTTGATATGAATGTATCAATACATTCAACTCATCTAATATTTGAGTCGCCATAGAATATGTTATCCCTATATATTTTCAAAAAGCTGTTTTTTGAATGTTGATTTTTTTTTTAACAGCTAGCTCAGGAACCACAAAGACATCCAATTGCAATGTTTTACCTTTTCTTCAGAAATTTTTGAAAAATTTGTGCAGAACCAGTGAAGAATCATCATCAACAAGAGCTGTCGCCGAATGGCAGCCAGTTATACCCCGGCTCATTGACCCCTGAATCAATATGGTAAGTGCAAAATTAAGTGTGTGTGGACACAATACAAGCGTGGACACATTACAAGTATGGACACATTACAAGCATTTACACAGTTGCAGAGAAAAAAAGTGTGACAAAAAGGTACAATTTGAAAAGGAAATGAAAAGGAAAAACGCAAAAAATAGGACATTATGATTCTACATGTACAGTACAGAAAGAGTGGTACCGTGACATATCACCGTGATAGACATGTCCCACTCTGAGAGTGATACTGAATAACTTTTTATCTTCAAGAGATATCTCAATTATTTTTTCTACATTTTAAGTGGTATAATACACCACTCTTAATACAAAAGAGAGTAGGAAATGATCTCAAATAGGAAAAAAGATATTTAGATCCACTCTCAGAGTGGGACACGTCTATCACAGTTATTTGTCACGGTACCACTCTTTCTGTACTGTATATGGCTCAAAAAGGGAGATGCGGTATAAGACCTCAAACTGAAGCACTATACCAAATATGAAGTGGCTGTCGTGCGCAGTTGTTGAGAAAAGTGTGACAAAAAAGTCCAATTTTGAAAATGAAAAGGTAAAAAACGCACAAAGTTGGTAAACAGGAAGTGGTAAACCAATATGGCTGAAAAGGGGAGACATATTATAGGACCTCATACTCAAGTAAAAAGAAAAATGTGACAAAAAAGTTTTTGAAAATGAAAAGTAATAAAGGCACAAAGTGGGTAAACAGGAAGTGGTGATTCGATATGGCCGAAAAGGGGAGGCGCAGTATAGGAACCAATACTAAAGCACCATACCAAATATCAAGTGGCTGACATGTGTAGTTGCTGAGAAAAATGCGACAAAAAAGTCACAATTTTGAAAATGAAAGTAAACCAGAGGCTCCAAGGAGCCTGTATCGCTCACCTGGTTTTCATTTGCCACAATCAAGCTAACATTGCAAGTTATACAGTTGAATTTCAGTCTCTTCAACTTTGGTAGCTCAAACACAACCAATATCTTGAACTGTATTTAAAGTCTGATCATGTTTTACTATATGTCTTTGTTGGGCTTTTTTGACAAAAAACATTCTTGCTAAGGACCAAGTCAAGACATCATTTTGTTAATGGTGATAAATGACAATTTTTAACACCATAAAGTTGCAACATCAATATCTATTTGGAAACCAATTTTTATTGAAGTCTGACAATGTTGAATTTTCCAGCCTTATTTGGTGGCCATTTTGAAATGGCAGTCAACAAACAATTTTCAACACTGGTTTTGAAGTCGCAACATCAATATCTATTTGGAAACCAAATTTCATTGAAATCAGACAATGTTGAATTTTACCGCCTTTTTTGGCGGCCATTTTGAAAATGGTAGTCATCGAACAATTTTTAACATCAGTTTTGAAGTTGCCACATCAATACCTATTTGGAAACCAAATTTCATTGATATCAGACAATGTTGAATTTTCCCGCCTTTTTTGGCGGCCATTTTCAAATGGCGGTCAACAAACAATTTTCAACACCGGTTTTGAAGTTGCAACATCAATATCTATTTGGAAACCAAATTTCATTGAAATCAGACAATGTTGACTTTTCCCGCCCTTTTTTGGCGGCCATTTTGAAAATGGACGTCAACAAACTATTTTCAACACCAGTTTTGAATTCGCCACAGCATGGCAAACATGTCATCATTTTACACTTAACCTTCATCTTCTATAGTTTTGGAAATAAAAGACAAAAAATACAAAAATTTAAAAAATTCGATGAAAAAAGGGCAATTACTCCTACAAGGGGTTTGGGATTTTCTTAAAAATTTCAGGGTGGGTAGATCTTGATATGCTGAACATTTTTGCAATTTAAAGTTGACCTCTATCTGTTATAGTTTTTCAAATAAAAAATAAAATATATTCAAATTTTGAAAATTTTACGGAAAAAGGGCAATAACTCCAAGATGGGTTTTCAGATTTTCTTCAAATTTGCAGGGCCAGTAGATCTTGCCATGTTGATCATTTTTTTGTGTCATCAGATTTTTGATATCTGTAACGATTTTCAAGTTATTTGCAAAATACAGCAATTTACCCCATGTTCTATTTTTAGTAACAGCAGCCATGTTGTTTGATCCTCGGACTAATCGAACACAATTTTGAAACTGCATACCCTGGTGATGATTCAGGCCAAGTTTGGTTACAATTCGCCCAGCAGTTTCAGAGGAGAAGATTTTTGAAATTGTTGACGGACGGACGGACAGACGACGGACGCAAAGTGATGGCAAAAGCTCACTTGGCCTTTTAGGCCAGGCGAGCTAAAAAGGCACAAAGTCGGTAAACAAGAAATGGTGATCCGATATGGCCAAAAAGGAAAGGCACAGTATAGGAACCCATACTGAAACACCATACTGAATATCAAATGGCTGTCATGTGTAGTTGCAGAGAAAAATGTGACGAAAAAGTCACAATTTTGAAAATGAAAGTAAAAAGGCACAAAGTCAGTTAACAGGAAGTGGTGATCCGATATGGCCAAAAACAGGAGGCGACGTACAGACGGATGGACGGACGGAATGATGGAATGACGGACGTACAGAGGTAAAAAGTATACCCCCCTCCTTCGGAGCGGGGGTATAACAATTCAGCCAATTTCTACATAGAATAAGGTGCTATTGTGATGAACTAATGAACATATATGTCATCATACTCCTAATACCTTATGATCTTCCCTTTATTTTAACATCTACAGCCATTTTGACAAATTATTTATCATAAAAGCAGTAAAAATATTACTTGGATTATAAAAATACAGGTAAAACCAGATTAAAAGGGCGATGGACATTTGCGCAAATTTACCTGAAAAACAGAAGGACATTTGCTCAAGTGAAAAGTGGACAGTTGCGCAAAGGAAAAGTGGATGTTTGCGCATACGATCTTTAGTTACTTTTTGTCAGTTTAAAGCCTGTTTGCGTGAATTACCTTTATAAAGCAAGTATTGAAGTATATAATTTGGAAACAATTTTTGAGGAACAGACTGTCAATTACATCAAAATAAGATACATCAATGCTCAGGCTGTAATTCCTAGAATTGAAAAGGAAAAAGTTCAAAGTCTTTTAGAAACCTGTCCCAAATACATCAATGACTATATTACGACTCCACTTCACTATAAATAATTACCACCATGGGTCACAAATTCAAAGCCCAGTATAAAAGACTTGTTGTAAATAGTGCTAGTTTTACGTCTTGAAATTAGTGATTTTTATTTGAGAGATTTAATTAATATCTACCAACTACAATCTTTATCTTGCTCAGAATCAACCTCCACGTGGTGAGCAGGCGACAACAGAAAAGGTCCAGCTAACGCCTACGGAAGAGGGCATATAAACAAAAATATGCTGAATGAAGATTTGAGCAATTGGGTAAAAATTATTGAAAAAAGAAGTCAGTTATCGTTTGTGCAAATGTCCACTTTTCGTTTGCGCAAATGTCCTCATTTTTTGCGCAAATGTCCTAGCTTTTTGTGCAAATTTTAAACTTTTTTGCCCAAATGTCCATCGCCGGATTATAATGCCTCTCATTTCATTTGCCATCTCACTTAATGCCTTGTTTTTGAAAGTCATTTTTTTTCCCAATTTACTTTTACTTTCAATGTAAATCTCCCTCAACCTATCACCAAACCCCTTTATAACACAAAATTAGGCTGGACAAAGTAAGAACTTGAAATATTATAAATAACATAACAGAAATCTACAGGTGGGTCAAAGTAAATGTAGAAAAAATGATAAGTGCTAGCCCTTCAATTCTCCTTATCATTACAGTAAATGGGCAGTATTACCATGACAAGAATGCAAAATAATCAACTCTTCAAACTGAATATCAAATGAATTTTTTAAACAAAAAGTTTACATACTGAGGATTTATTTAAACAAACTGTATAAAAATTAAAAGTTAACATAAATCTGTCACACTACAAGAACTCACTAGCATAAGTACATGACAGAACTCCCTATTCAAATTGCCCCTCGTTAATGTTTGTCCCTCACTAATCGACACCAATTTATCGAAGTCCACTTTTCTGAAAATGACATAGTTTCTATGTAATTATTCCATTGATACATCGCCACCCTTGCATATTGCCAAAAATTTTGACTGGTCAAAAAGGCAGTGTATATATCGGTTGCACTGTATTTTTGTAAGTAAGTAAAATTAATTCATGGTTCATTATGCATGATTAAGGCACATTTACATGTTAAATAACATGACTGGATCACATTTAATATACAATACACATAGATATTTTAGATTCATTAATTCCTCAGATAACAGACGAGACACAACCAATAAAAGCTGCCTTATATAACAATAAGTAATCCTTATAAAAAGTCCCCTTGGACTGTTCCAAAAAAGGCTAATTCTGAATAAATATGAGACTAGTAATAAATAAGATTGCAAAGGTCTATATTGTTATCATCATAATGGTCTTTCTCCTTGACCTCCAGCTAAGTCATACACTACAGCTCCCACTTCTGCTGCCAGTTTGTCAGCATTTTCCTGTAAAAAAATTAGGATAATATTATATGCATGTTAAAAATTTTCATATTTGTTAGAATATTTGCAGAGTTTTTATAACTAAGTGATGACCCAAAATTACCATAATGTATTTCCACATGGAACCATAAAAAGGTAGGGTCTTTATTGGGCTTCTTTTGATAATTTTTAGTTTTAGTGACTAATTGTCTCTGAAACATACATGTGCAAATTGAAATCAGTACCATATCTCATTTTACTATATTCATATCAGACTTAAAACATATTTAACTTGTCAAGTTTTTTGTGTGTTTGTTGTTTGAATGTAATTTGGGTCTACAATACTTCAGAAAAATGAAAGAACCTTAGTGAGCAAGCTCACATACCGCATGCCCCACATATCGGATTAATCCTGCATTATCTAAAAATTATTAAAAATAGAAATCCAAGTAGTTTGTACATCTCTTACAGATGCAAAATTTTTCTGTAAAATAAATTAAAAACTGTAGGAGGATTTATCTGGTCAAATGGTGTACCCTATAAGCATTATCTCCCCTAAAAATGACTAAATTCAACAAATATGTTTTTAGTGAAAAATCAGCAAAAATCAAAATCCAACTAATATGCATATCTTCAATATATGCACAATCAATCTGCAAAATAAAAACTTCTTACCTTAAAAACTGTAGGAGGAATTATCCGGACAAATGATGTACCCTACATGCAATAAACAACGGCGGTAGAATACCGAAGGAACAAAGGAGTGAAATTTACATAAATTGAAGTCAAAAGACATGGCCAAAATGAGAAAACAGAAAACAATGACGTTAGACACAAAAAACAATGACCTTAGACAGATACAAAGCACAGAAACAGAAATTACAACATTCAACACAAAGGCACACACAGAGTGAACTCCAGTGAAACTGAGAGTGACATCAGAAGCTCTGGAAGGGTAAGCATGTCCTGCTCTGTTAACAGCACCCGTCACACTGTGAGTAATTCAATCCGGGAAAATGTCAAAGTCAGTAGTCAAATCCGGGAAGACATGAATCTAGCTGAAAATGTCAACTTTCATTGGGATGCTGACACGTCATATCTTTCAATGATGTTATGGTGACTGCCATAGAATTTCTTGAGGGATGAAGTTAACATAGGTTGAACAAATCCCTGACTAAGCAGCTTTTGGGACAGTGTTTTTGCTCTGTTAAAATATCATTGTACAAACTACATGCACGACAGTAACGAATCAACTGTGAAATGTACACTCCATAGGCTGGAGAGGTAGGTATATTGCTGCTAAGAAAGGAAAAGTTCACAATTGGGAAAATAAAATCATCACGCTTGTCATATAGCTTATATTTCAAACGTCTATCTTCGTCAATATACAATAAAAGATCTAGGTACGAAGCTGCAGTACAGTCCTTGCTTCAGTAGCCGTTACTAAAAGAGCGATCATTAAGCGATCCGTCAGCCGTCAACGATCAGTCATCGATCAGTCAACAATCCGACGGATAGGAAAAGTAATTCACGTATTTGACGGATACAATACGTAAATTACGTGACTGACGGATGATTGATCGGTCCTATCCGTAAATGACTGATTGGTAGCCTTACGTCATCTTTCAAGTTAATACATTTTGCGAAATGATAATTTCGTTTCATCACAAAAATGAATTTAGAATTTAAATATATAGAAAAATTATTATAACAGCCTAGGTATATTTAATCTGTACGTTAAGGTTAATATTATATTTACTTGATGTTTCTGCTTGTTCGTAGGAAATGCACAGTATATAATACAGATTGTTCGAATGAGTCTCATTATAAGTCCTTGTTCGAATGCATTAAAATTTGGAACACATCTGATTTGCCCAATCGTCGAAAATAGACAAATTAAAAAAAAATAAAATTAAATAATTTTTACAACTGGTTAAACGTTAATTGTTAGACAATAACAGGAATGCAAATCAGAGCGAAACAAAAATTGAATGACAAAAAAAAAACAAAACAAATCATTTGACGCATTCATACACGAAAGACTAGGAAATCCTTCTTTTCAAACACTATATATTATGCTAAAATTTATTTAAATTGTGATTCATCAGGGACTATACATTACATTGTAATGTATAGTCCCTGGATTCATGAAATAAAAAAATTTTGAAAAGGAACATGATGAATAAAATTTTCAAAAAATTTAAATTGTTTTGGTCATTTCTATAGACAGAGTTTAAACCGCACACTAAAAATCTAACTTTTCAAGCCTTAAATATGTTAAAATTCATTAAAATTGTGTTTCGTAAAAGATAAAACTCCTTCGAAAGGATATGATGTCAGATGAATAAAATTTTCATAATATTTAAACTCTTTTGGGTCATTTTTATAGACAGAGTTTAAACCCCACACTTAAATCTACATTTTGTAACTTTTCAAACTTCAATATGCTGAAATTTGTTGAAATTGTGTATCGGAAAAGATAAAACTCCTTTGAAAGGATATGATGAATAAAATTTTCAAAAAATTTAAATAGTTTTGGTCATGTTTATAAACAGAGTTTAAACCGTACTCTAAAAATCTAACTTTTCAAGCCTTAAATATGTTAAAATTCATTAAAGGTCGTTTCGCAAAAGATAAAACTCCTTCGAAAGGATATTATGAATAAAATTTTCCAAAAATTTCAATTGTTTTGATCATTTTTATAGACAAAGTTTAAACTGCACACTAAAAATCTGACTTTTCAACCCTTAAGTATGCTTAAATTCATTAGAATTGTGTTTCGCAAAATAAAAAACTCCTTCGAAATGATGAATAAAATTTTCAAAATATTTAAATTGGATTGGTAATTTTTATAGACAGAGTTTAAACCGCTCACTTAAATCTAACTTTTCAAACTTCAATATGCTGAAATTTGTTGAAATTGTGCATTCGAAAAGATAAAACTCCATCGAAAGGATATGATGAATAAAATTTTCAAAAAATTTAAATAGTTTTGGTCATGTTTACAGAAAGAGCTTAAACTGGAGACTAAAAATCTAACTTTTCAAGCCCTAAATATGTTAAAATTCATTAAAATTGTGTTTCGCAAAAGATAAAACTCCCTCTTAGGGTATGATGAATAAATTTTTTTAAATATTTAAACTGTTTTGGTCATTTTTATAGACAGAGTTTAAAACGCACTATAAAAATCTAGCTTTTCAAGCCTTAAATATGTTAAAATTAATCTAAGATGTGTTTCACAAAAGATGAAACTCTTTCGAAAGGATATTATGAATAAAATTTTCCAAAAATTTCAATTGTTTTGGTCATTTTTATAGACAGAGTTTAAGCTGCACACTAAAAATCTGACTTTTCAACCCTTAAGTATGCTAAAATTCATTTAAATTGTGTTTCGCAAAATAAAAAACTCCTTCGAAAGGATATGATGAATAAATTTTCAAAAAATTTAAATTGTTTTGGCAATTTTTATAGACTGAGTTTAAACTGCAGACTATGCATCTAACTTTTCAACCCTTAAATATGCTAAAATTTATTAAAATTGAGATTCGCAAAAAAAAACTCCTGCGAAAGGATTGCATCAAGTAAAATTTTGAAAAAACTGAATTGTTTTGGTCATTTTTAAAGATTGAGTTTAAACCGCACACCAAAATCTGATCTTTCAACCTAAAAGAATGCTAAAATTCATTAAAATTGTGCTTCGCAAAATATAAAACTTCTTCAAAAGGATATGATGAATAGAATTATCAAAATATTTAAATTGTTTTGGTCATTTCTACAGACTGAGTTTAAACCGCAGACTGAAAATCTTACTTTACAAACTTAAATATGCTGAAATTTGTTGAAATTGTGTTTTGCAAAAGACAAAACTCCTTCAAAAGGATATGATGAATAAAATTTTCAAATTATTTAAATTGTGTTGGTCATTTTCATAGACAGAGTTTAAACCGCACTCTAAAAATGTAACTTTTCAAGCCTTAAATATGTTAAAATTCATTATAATTGTGTTTCGCAAAAGATAAAACTCCTTCGAAAGGATATGATGTATAAAATTTTCAAAATATTAAAATTGTTTTTAATGGTCGTTTTTATAGACAGAGTTTAAACCGCACTCTAAAAATCTAACTTTTCAAGCCTTAAATATGCTAAAATTCATTAAAGATGTGTTTCGCAAAAGATAAAATTCCTTTGAAAGGATATGATGAATAAAATTTTCAAAACATTTAAATTGTTTTGGTCATTTTAATAGACAGAGTTTAAACTGCACTCTAAAAATCTAACTTTTCAAGCCTTAAATATGTTAAAACTCATTAAAATTGTGTTTCGCAAAAGATAAAACTCCTTCGAAAGGATATGATGAATAAAATTTTCAAAATATTTAAATTGTTTTGGTCATTTAGACAGAGTTTAAGCCGCACTCTAAAAATCTAACTTTTCAAGCCTTAAATATGTTAAAATTCATTATAATTGTGTTTCGCAAAAGATAAAATTCCTTCGAAAGGATATGATGAATAAAATTTTCAAAACATTTAAATTGTTTTGGTTATTTTTATAGAAAGAGTTTAAACCGCACTCCAAAAATGTAACTTTTCAAGCCTTAAATATGTTAAAATTCATTATAATTGTGTTTCGCAAAAGATAAAACTCCTTCGAAAGGATATGATGAATAAAATTTTCAAAATATTTAAATTGTTTTGGTCATTTTGATAGACAGAGTTTAAACGGCACTCTAAAAATCTAACTTTTTAAGCCTTAGATATGTTAAAAGTCATTAAAATTGTGTTTCGCAAAAGATAAAACTCCTTCGAAAGGATATGATGAATAAAATTTTCAAAAAATTTAAATTGTTTTGGCAATTTTTATAGACTGAGTTTAAACCGCAGACTATGCATCTAACTTTTCCACCCTTAAATATGCTGAAATTTATTTCAATTGAGATTCGCAAAAAAAAACTCCTGCGAAAGGATTGCATCAAGTAAAATTTTGAAAAAACTGAATTGTTTTGGTCATTTTTAAAGACTGAGTTTAAACCGCACACCAAAATCTGATCTTTGAACCTAAAAGAATGCTTAAATTCATTAAAATTGTGCTTCGCAAAATATAAAACTTCTTCAAAAGGATATGATGAATAGAATTATCAAAATATTTAAATTGTTTTGGTCATTTCTACAGACTGAGTTTAAACCACAGACTGAAAATCTTACTTTTTAAACTTAAATATGCTGAAATTTGTTGAAATTGTGTTTCGCAAAAGATAAAACTCCTTCAAAAGGATATGATGAATAAAATTTTCAAAATATTTAAATTGTGTTGGTCATTTTCATAGACAGAGTTTTAACCGCACTCTAAAAATCGAACTTTTCAAGTCTTAAATATGTTAAAATTCATTATAATTGTGTTTCACAAAAGATAAAACTCCTTCGAAAGGATATGATGTATAAAATTTTCAAAATATTAAAATTGTTTTCAATGGTCATTTTTATAGACAGAGTTTAAACCGCACTCTAAAAATCTAACTTTTCAAGCCTTAAATATGCTAAAATTCATTAAAGATGTGCTTCGCAAAAGATAAAACTCCTTCAAAAGGATATGATGAATAAATTTTTCAAAAGATTTTAATTGTTTTGGTCATTTTTATAGACAGAGTTTAAACCGCACTCTAAAAATGTAACTTTTCAAGCCTTAAATATGTTAAAACTCATTAAAATTGTGTTTCGCAAAAGATAAAACTCCTTCGAAAGGATATGATGAATACAATTTTCAAAATATTTTAATTATTTTGGTCATTCAGACAGACTTTAAGCCGCACTCTAAAAATCTAACTTTTCAAGCCTTAAATATGTTAAAATTCATTATAGCTGTGTTTCGCAAAAGATAAAATTCCTTGGAAAGGATATGATGAATAAAATTTTCAAAATATTTAAATTGTTTTGGTTATTTTTATAGACAGAGTTTAAACTGCACTCTAAAAATCTAACTTTTCAAGCCTTAGATATGTTAAAATTCATTAAAATTGTGTTTCGCAAAAGATAAAACTCCTTCGAAAGGATATGATGAATAAAAATTTCAAAATATTTAAATTGTTTTGGTTATCTTTATAGACAGAGTTTAAACGGCACTCTAAAAATCTAACTTTTCAAGCCTTAAATATGTTAAAATTCATTAAAGGTGTGTTTCGCAAATGATAAAACTCCTTAGAAAGGATATGATGAATAAGATTTTTAAAAAAATTAAATAGTTTTGGTCATGTTTATAGACAGAGTTAAACTGCAGACTAAAAATCTAACTTTTCAAGCCCTAAATATGTTAAAATTCATTAGAATTGTGTTTTTCGCAACAGATAAAACTCCTTCGAAGTAATATGTTGAATAAAATTTTTAAAATATTCCAATTGTTTTGTCTTTTTTATAGACAGAGGTTAAACTGCACACTAAAAACCTAACTTTTCAAGACTTAAATATGTCAAAATTCATTAAAATTATGTTGTGCAAAATATAAAACTCCTTTGAAAGAATATGATGAATACAATTTGCAAAAAATATTGTTTTGGTCATTTTCAAAGATTGAGTCTAAAACGCAGACTTTGTATTATGCAGTTTAGATACCCATGCAGTTCTCATTCACAAATACATGTAAACGATTTAAATTGAAACAAAATACAGCATTCGTAATTTAATCAAACTGTTTCTTTATATTCGAAAAAGATGTATCTAACAACCTGGAAACACACGAGAANGTCAAAGTCAGTAGTCAAATCCGGGAAGACATGAATCTAGCTGAAAATGTCAACTTTCATTGGGATGCTGACACGTCATATCTTTCAATGATGTTATGGTGACTGCCATAGAATTTCTTGAGGGCTGAAGTTAACATAGGTTGAACAAATCCCTGACTAGGCAGCTTTTGGGACAGTGTTTTTGCTCTGTTAAAATATCATTGTACAAACTACATGCTCGACAGTAACGAATCAACTGTGAAATGTACACTCCATAGGCTGGAGAGGTAGGTATATTGCTGCTAAGAAAGGAAAAGTTCACAATTGGGAAAATAAAATCATNGATACAACACGTAATTGACGGATGCGATCAGTAAAATACGTTTACATCCGTAAAATACGTTTACATTCGTAAAATACGTACACACCCGTTATTCATGGATCCGTCATCGATCAGTGAAAAATCACTCATCAATCAGTCAAAAATCCGTCATCAATCAGTCAACAATCCGTCAATAAGTAACGGCTACTGATACAAGGACTGTAGGTGTTTCAGTTGTTTCTTTAAGTTAAAGCTCATTTGGATAGATCTGATGTAAATACTCCTTAAATTTAGGATTATTAAGAGAAAGTACATCGTCTTTGTAGCAGAAGCTGAAATTAAAGGACTGGGCTAAATGTTTTTGTTTTCTTTGGATAAGCCCTTGTAAAAAACTTGGCCTCGTACAAGTAAAGGAAAAGGTCAGGTAAAAGTGGCGCACAGTTTGTTCCCATAGGAATCCCTATTGTCTGTTGGAAAACACCACCTCCAAATTCGACAAAAATATTGTCGATCAAAAATTCTGACATTACGTCAGTCTCAGTGTACTTCTTATTTGAATCAGTGTGGTTCTAAACAAAATATGTCTTGTCTTTCCCTATAACTAAATAGGTGTATCTGAGTTCTCCATCTTTTGTGCAATATAATGCATAAAAATGACAAAGTTCAACAATGTGTAGTTTTCTGAAAAATTATCCAAAATCAAAATCCATGTACCATGCACATCTTTGATATGTATACAATTAGCCTGCAAAATAAAAACTTCCTATCTTAAAAACTGTAGGAGGAGTAATTCGGACAAATGGTGTACCCTATATGCAATATAATGCGTAAAAATGACAAAGTTCAACAATGTGTAGTTTTCTGAAAAATTATCCTAAATCAAAATCTTAGTACCATGTACATCTTTGATATGTGCACAATCAATCTGCAATATAAAACTTCCTATCTTAAAAACTGTAGGAGGAGTTATCCGGACAAATGGTGTACCCACTTGATGACGGACGGACGGACGGACAGACCAGTCAAAAACTATATACTGTAAACCGGGAAATTTTCTTGGCAGTTTTAATTTCGCGATTTTCACGGTTGGCATGGAAGCACGAAAATAAAACTGCACGAATATACCCGTCTATTATTGAAGTCAATGGTCAATAATTTGGAGGGCACGAATTCAAAACTGCGCAAACTAAACTTCTGTCAATTTACCGTGAAATAAAGACTGTGCCAAAAATTTCCCAGTTTACAGTACCATCCGCAACTTGGTTGAGTGGGGTATAATTACTAGTTGAAATGTGTTCCTAAATAAACAATGAAAGGATATAAAGTAAATTCACATGAGACAAAGTATCTACAAGTACATGGTAAAACCAAGTAATGGAACACTGCTTTTATTGTTGATGTCACAGAATTACAGCACTTTTTCAACAAAAAGAAAATGGGTCAAAGACTCAAATGGCTGGATTGCATTTTGGTGTTGTTGTTTTATCTTTGGACCTTTAACATAAATGGGTCTGTGTAGGCTGCATATTGCTTTTGATTTACAAGGATCTGGGTAGAAAAATGTAAATTTCACAATTTTGATACCCTCTTTTGAAAATATCAATAACAATACCTAACTTCCAAAGTCCATAGAAAATAGGAAAAAAATTCCTAAATAATTCATAAGTGTCAAGTGGACATCTTCACCATTTCAAAGATCTGAGTCAAAAACTGTAGAAGGGGTTGATTTCACAAAATATGAACACTGCTGAAAATGTGATGAAGAAACGACTAATTTCCGAAGTCCAGAAAGAAGGAAAAAAATTCCTGAATACTTCCAAAAATTCAAGTGCACACCTTCAATATATATATAAACATTCTATTAAGTTTCAAAGATATAGGAGGAGTTGATTTCACAAAATAGGTACCCTATGTCAAATATGTCGATAAAAAAATGACTAAGTTCCTTAGTCCGAAAAAATAGGAAAACATTTCCAAAATATTTCCATAAAGTCAGGTGCACATCTTCAATATATATAGAAACATTCTGTAAAGTTTCAAAGATTTGAGTTGATTTCACAAAATAGGTACTCATTTTCCCCACTCGCCCAAAATGTGGATAAACTAGAGAATGTGTCTGTAAGACACGGATGCCCTGCCAAAAGATTTATCGCAAAGGATAACCTCATATTAAAATGTAGGTCAAAGCCACTTAATTGTCATTAATTTGGGCAGTACTCATCTAGGCAATTAATATGATGAAATATCATTGTCCTATAATGTATAGTTGTTGAGAAATGGACTTAAGGTGGTACGGGGGTCTAAAATTCTGTCAGACAGAATTTTCAGATTTTTTCATGATTTACCCTTTGCTATTAGAGCATATAAAAAATGAAATAAAAATAAGGGGTCACCGGCGATATAAGAATGAAATATGAAATGTAAAAATCTGCTATTTTGGTTGAAATAATAGGGAAAATTAGCGAATTTTAACAAAATTTTAAATTATTTTAGTTGCATTAGATAGAATTTTTTAAAATTTGGTAAATTAATAGCTTATACACTGTCCTTCAATTTTCATGAAAAAAATTTGGGGGTCACCGAACTTATTTTTTAATAAATTGCAAAAAACTCATTTTTTCCTATTATTTATATACAAATTATCTCCCCTTAATAAAACAGGAGTTAGCTGAAAGGTTCAATATTTGGGTGGTTAATTAATAAAAGTGGCATATTTCATCAAATTTAACTATTATAAGACATTGAAAATGGTTTCGTCAACGTTCCCATAGTGGATTCCATTTTAAGTCACATGCGCAAGAATGATGCGCAATTTTAAACCCCCGTACTACCTTAAAGGGAAACTTTAACCAAATTCACCGAAGCATAAAATGTAGGTCAAAGCCACCTTATTGTTAATGATTTGTGTAGTACTCGTCAAGGCAATTACTTTGTTGAAATATCATTGTCCTATAATGCGAAGTTGTTGAGAAATTGACTTCAACCCAAAACTTAACCAAAGTCATTCAAGCATAAAATGTAGGTCAAAGCAATCTTATTGTCAATGATTTAGGTAGTACTCATCAAGGCAATTACTTTGATGAAATATCATTGTCCTATAATGTGTAGTTGTTGAGAAATGGACTTTAACACAAAACTTAACCAAAGTCACTGACGCATAACAAAGCCACCTTGTTGTCACTGATTTGGGTAGTACTCATCAAGGCAATTACTTTGATGAAATATCATTGTCCTATAATGTGAAGTTGTTGAGAAATGGACTTTAACGCCAAATTTAACCAAAGTAATTGAAGAGTATAACGTAGGTCAAAGCAACCTTATTTTCAATGATTTGGGTAGTACTCTTCAAGGCAATATATTTGATGAAATATCATTGTCCTATAATGTATAGTTGTTGAGAAATGGACTGTAACACAAAACTTCACCAAAGTCACTGAAGCGTAAAATATAGGTCAAAGCCACCTAATTGTCAATGATTTGGGTAGTACTCATCAAGGCAATTAATTTGATGAAATATCATTGTCCTATAATGTATAGTTGTTGAGAAATGGACTTTAACGCAAAACTTAACCAAAGTCACTGAAGTGTAAAATATAGGTCAAAGCCACCTAATTGTCAATGATTTGGGTAGAACTCATAAAGGCAATTAATTTGATGAAATATCTTTGTCCTATAATGTATAGTTGTTGAGAAATGGACTTAAGCATAAAACTGAACCAGAGTCACTCAAGCATGAAATATAGGTCAAAGATCAAACTACTTAGTGAACTACTGTACAGCTTACACGGATGAACTCAAAGTCCTTGTTTTTGGGTGGATTTTCGCGACGTGGACTGATCAGCTGATTCCGTGTAGCAGGGTGGATGATCGCGGATGTCCACCTTAATTTACGTGACCCAACGTGGACAAATTTTTGAAAAC
>MJUU01072227.1:72431-93787 GCA_002080025.1 Modiolus philippinarum
AATCGTATCGTAGTTCATGAACGTAATCCAAGTGCATGTAAATAAATAAATAAATAAAACATTCAACATTCCTAGATGTGTATTTGTTTTCAAAAGCATGCTTCAATTGTTGATTGAGCGTCTCTACCTAATGTGTATTCATATTACCTGAGATATTGATTTTTTTCATTGGTCGGTTTAAGTTCTATTTTTAGAAAATTACCTATGCATATCTATTATGTATATAATCTAATAGCTTCCGAAAGCACTCCTGCTTTATGTGCTATTTCCAGGCTTTGTTTAAATTTTAAGCTATTTATGATAAAGATTTGATAGAAAACAATTTTTGACAGAATATTTTGCTAAAAGTTATAAAGCCGAGACCTGACAAGTGACAATTACGCAACTATAAGTCGCCGAGGGATTCTTGCTGTTGACATTGAATATTTTATTCTATTTTCCATCCGTGCAAAGTTCAGCTTGAAAATATTTGAAAGAACATTAATTTGACAGAAAATACATGGCTTTTTTCACGGCAACGAAACAACCAAAGTATTTGAGGCTTGCAATTATCATAATTCTAAAATAACTATGACGATCCCATGGGAAAACTTGTTGCAAAGAAAATTCTATTTTAACTTCAACTTGCCAAACTTTCTGATTATAATAATTTGGGGAAAAAATGATCATTTGTTGACATTAAGCTAATTCCTTTCTAGTTATATTTTCAATGATTTCTAAATGTCACTGCTAATGTTGACCCGCAATGATTCGGCGTTCAACATGATGTCACGAGGGGACCACACAGGTAAATATTTTGTCCACGTTCTCAATTTATTTGTCCACGTTCAAGATCGCGGTGGAATTCCACGTTTGGCAAAATTTGTCCGTGATGACAACAAGCATTTTGCGTTTTCCATGTGAGCTGTATAGTATGTAGTACAATCAAAGATCTATCTACTGACCTATTATCATTGTTCTACCTCTTACAGTTTCTCAGAAATGGACTTAAACGCAAAACTTAACAGGACGTATGGACGTACGGTCGTACGGACAGACAAGGGTAGCACTATATGCCCCTTCTACATTCGTGGGCGGGGCATAAAAATGACTAAGTTCCCAAAAACCTGTTTGCAGAATTTCATGGTAATCAGATTTTCCTCAAAAACAAAAGGGAGCTTCCTTTGGTCAAGACCAACCTTGAGTATCAAAATCATATAAATCCCTTAGGGCAATTTTAATTTATCATACCACATAGAGTTAATTCTCAAAATATGCACTTTTTCAAATTATAACAAAGTTTTTTCCCAAAAATCATTTTCAGATTTTCCTCGAAAAAGAAAGGGAGCTTCCTTTGTTCAAAGTCAATCTTCAGTATCAAAATCTTTAAAATCTTCATTTATTGTACAACATAGAGTTAGTTCTCAAAATATGCACTTTTTCATATAAAAGCAAAGTTTTTTCCCAAAAATCATTTTCCGATTTTCCTCAACAACGAAAGGGAACTTCCTTTAGTCACGTTCAACTTTGAATAAAAAAAATCATAAAAATCATTGAAGGCATTCTTGAGTTATGATATGACATAGAGTTAATTCTCAAAATATGCACTTTTTCATATAAAAACGAAGTTTTTTCCCAAAAATCATTTTCCGATTTTCCTAAAAAATAAAAGGGAGCTTATTTCAGTCAAGTTCAAAATTGAGTAAAAAAATCATAAAAATCGGTGAAGGCATTCTTGATTTATCGTACGACATAGAAAATGCTGACAGACGGACGGACAGGCTGATTACTAAAGGGTGCCCGTATAAAGTCAGTTGCACATCTTCAATATATATAGAAACATTCTGTATAGTTTCAAAGATATGAGTTGATTTGACAAAATAGGTACTCATTTTCCCACCTGCCGCCCACCAGACATTCACCATACTATAACCATAATCCCGCCAAAAATGACAACTTACTTGTGTGTTAGCTTCAGCATAAACACGTACAACATCTTCTGTTCCTGATGGTCTGAAATAAAATGTACTATGTAAATCTCATATATGTTACATTTTTCTCTGATTCAGATTCTTCTGACAGTATTTATATTTTAAGTAAACCACGCAAACATAAGCTGTCTTGTAAGTTCAAAGTTTGAATAATAAATGTAAATGCAGTACATTTATATGGCAGCAGAATTGTAAACTTCTTCTAAAACCTTAATTACTTTTAAACTATAATACTTGCATAGATCATCTTTTGTCCGCAGATACCTTAGGTTATTAACTTTCCAGCATCACATGTTGCAGATGACCTTGACCTTGAGCCTTCATGAAAAGTTTGGCAAAGTTTCACATCAAAATCCTTTTCTCGGTAACACGAATCTCTTGATCCACTATATTTTGTGTATTGATGTATTTTAAGGTTCAAATGACAGTCAGCCACTTGTCCATTGACGTTGGTCTCAATTGCACTGTTGAGTGAATTTGTAAAATTTAAGACATAGTTTGCAAGTACCATTGACTTCAATTTCATGGTTCATTGACTTTGGTAACTTTTTTACATCAATACTTATTTGTCTGTAACTACAACACCTAGAGGCACCATATATCATTTAATGGTACATATATGTGGGTAAATGCCAGTAAGACACCTGTCATGTTACCTTGACCTTTAATTCATGGTTTAGTGACTTTGATAACATAGCAAATTTGTGTCCATTTCTCAACAACTGTAACACCTAGTCACCTACTCTTACCAAATATGGCCTTGTGTTACATACAAGTAAGTACTTGCCAGTCTGATACCTGTCATGTAACCTTGAACTTAATTTCATTTTCTGAGTGACTTTGTTAACTGTTTATATTTCTGTCTATTTTTCAGCAACTTAATCGCCCACACTCATCATATTTGGTGTATTGCTATAACTTGCTTTATACATGTCAGTCTTGCACCTGTCATGTACATGTAACCTTAACTTAAATTTCATGGTAGAGTGACTTTGTTAACTTTTTAAATTTATGCAGATTTCCAAGCATCTTTGACATCTATGCTCAATAATTGGAAGTACTTTTATTCGTGGACACCAATTTTCATGCTTTTCATAAATATCACTATTTCATGGGTACTTCCATTGGTGGTTTCCAATTCTATGCATTAAAACCTAATTTTGTGGTTTTAGCTAACCACAAAATCCATGAAAATAGGTACCCCACGAGCAATAGTACTTTCACAGTATATAAATTTTGGTTTTAAAGCTCAGTGAGTGTGTTCCAGTCTGACACCAGTCATGTAACCCTGATTTCAATTTCATGGTGGAGTGATTTGCTTTCTAATTATATCAATGTCAGTTTCCCAGCATCCCCAGCAAAAATGATGTTTTGTTACTTCTTGGTAGATTAAGATTCAGCATTTTAATCCATTCACAGAAATAAAAGACCCAGATTCACATATTTATCTAACCCCGACATCAGTTTCCCTTCTTTGTGGCTTAGTTTTTTATATGCCTCCTGCCATCGGAGGCTTTAAGTTTTACCCTTTTCTGTACGTACAGAAGTAAATACATACATATGAAATTTTCTTCAAGGATTTCTCAGCTTGTGTATATAGTAATGATTTAATATTTGGTCTGAAGCTTTGGTATGACGAATTGTACAGCGTCTCCTCTACTCAAGTCTGTTACTCATCTACTTCCTAATTGCCAATAACTAGCTTGATGGGGCATCCATGTCTAACGGACATATTTTCTTTTTTTTTCAGTAATTACATTATCTTAAGACATAACAGTTCATCATTAGATATCTTTCGAAAGATACTGTATTAGGTTTCTCATATGTTGGTAAAATAATGCATTTGCAGGCAAGACATTTCTGTGTCTACACTTGTTGTGTACAGTATCTCTATATCACCATATTCTAATGTATCTCTATATCACCATATTCTAATGTATCTCTACATCATAATTTTTTTTATGTATCTTTATATATAATTATATTTTTATGCATCTCTGTGTCACCATATTTTTGTGCATCCCTGTATCACAATATCTTTGTGTATCTCTAACTAATATTTTACGAAAGGATATGGAATAAATGAACATGAGACCATAACTCATACGTAAACTCCATCTGCAATAATTTTAATGAGCTGTATGGCCATTTCGGAAATTAATTCCCCATCAGCAGCACTAGAACCTAAACAAGGGAAATCCATAATTTCAAAAATATTTAAAATGCATAAAACNAAACGAAATCCGAATGATCAGTAATATCAAATATATCTAAGGACAAAACTACGATGGAGGGAGTTAATCCTAAGGTTTTAGAATTTACATAAATTTAGATACATTTGTAATAGTAATTGAACAAAGTGTACACATGAGGTATTATCTCATGTACGAGTACACCATATCTAAGAAAAATAAAGAGCATACATCTCTACCACGGGGAATTGTTTTACCAACTCCACAAGTTGTAATGTAAGCATATTTTTGTACTGATAATTTTGTTGTGATATTCATATGTCAATGTTTTTAATTAGCTGAGGTTGTTCACGTTTCAGTGAATCATCATCATCTTGCATTATGGATAAAATACCAAAAAAACTGACCTCACAAATGACCTTCCATCAGTGTATCCAGCCACTATCTTATCTATAGCCTCCTGTAGTCCAGCAGGGGCTGTTGTCTTTCTCTCAGCATCTGTAGTCTGTATCACTGATCTATCTTTAACCTGTATAAAACATGTCTTTCATAGTACAGTACATGTACAAGGAATTTTACATTTTATAATGAAATGTAAAACAATGAATATTGCAGCATTTGCAGGTTACATTTTATGGTACCCTCAAAACTTCTATTCCAAGAAAACTTTTAATACCTGAAAAAACATAATTTGAAATTTTTCGTAGCTAATAAATAAGAAATTGCTCTGTTGGCAATTTGATCTAGCATTTTAATTCAGAAGAACTTTGATAACTGATATAAATATAATCAAAGTGCTGATAGCACTAATGGAACGATTGGACTCAATTTTTCTTTGAAACAATATTTAGAAATCATGCTTTGTTTCAAACCAATATCCAATAAAGTTTCTTACCCTATCTCAATCATGTTTGATTTACCTAGAACTAAATCTTTATTGCATGATACAGAAATATATGTTATGTGTTAAATAATTCAAACATAGAAGATTATTATACAGCCTAGCGTATGACTACTTCCCACCTTGTGGCAGACTCAGACACTAATAATTTTAAAAGATATATACAAATTACATGTAATACCAACTTAGGATTAGTGCGACCAATTTTGTGTATAGAGGTCTTAGGTCGCAGGGATTGTTTTTAACATAGAATCCAAAAGCAAAACAACAGTAGCCTATAACAATACACAAGAAATTGACTATTCCATATTCGGCAAATCTGCTTTTACTGGTATTTTCGATTAAAGAATTTTTCATTACTTTTATTGGTGGATGAAACAATCTTTAAAACTTCGTACTGGTTGAAAAAAAACATCATATACTATAAAATACATTTGTACCAGACCAAACCCTTATAGTGTTAGAATCTAGAATTAGAACAAAGAACATCAGTCTGCAGTGAGATATCTATGATATATTCAATTATGGGAAAATACCACTCTGATCTTTCACTTTTAAAAGTTGCATGCCTATTTTTTCTCTTAAAAGACCAAACTTTACCACATCCCATTCAGAAAAAGAAATACACTTTACCATTTGTATGAATACATAGGCAAAGAAAATGTCTAAAGTTGTATTTTATAGAAACCAAGAATGTTTGCTTTGAAAAGCATTAAAATTCCATCTGCCAGATCCAAGGACAAGTTCACTTGTGTTGAAAAATTCCACTAATCAATGGTCAATTTTACCACTACTACATATACAGTTAAAAGAAAAACAAAATCAAAATCAAACAAACAAAAATTAATGGCGGTATTTTTTAGTACATGTATAGCAGAAGTTTAAGTCAGCAGGTCATGATAGTCTCCATTTTCTATTGTTATAATAAGGAAATTGCATTTATCAAATTCATTTTTCAATTTTTATTATCATTTCCAAATTATTAAATTGCTTATAATCAAATAATTTTTTTAAATTAATTTCAAAGTAGACAAAGTGATTTTTTATATACACACACATATGACTCTTATTGTATTAACTTTGTAGACGTATTTCCAATCATCTTTTTCCTCAAGTGAATTCTATCACTTCATGTTGTAATGAAAAAAATAATGTCCTTTCCTTTATTTTGTGAATTAATGTTGTTAAAAATAAATCAAAACCTATATGGTGCCCCAATGTACAATCTATTTATAAATCTATTTATAGATAGGAAATGGAAGGCATAATAAAAATTCACATTGCTCTGTTTGATTTAACTAGAAAGTCACTATCAATTTCTATAATTAACTACTGCAGTACATAGGTGATGTTAGTATAGGCTGTTCATGAATAAATGTGATAATTAATTCAGTTTGTCTGCCAACAGGATGTGTCTACATGTGTCTAAGGAAAGCAATCAACAATACAAATTAAATGACCAATAATTGACAACTTGTTTATAAAATCAATAGCAGACTGTCAAACTAATTCATTTTCTGTAATCATTTACCACTTTTATTGTAACATGTATAAAGAAATCAAATAAACTACCGGAAATCAAATTGTAACAATATTCATGCAGTGTGCACATGGTATACAAATGCTGTGTTGATGTCAACAAATAAATTACTCTGCCAAAAAACCGAAAATGCGTTTGTGAACTATATTCCTGTGCATGTAGTATAAAAGGTAGCAAGGAGGTAAGAAACTTCCAGTCATCCGTGTTTGGTAGTGGGCGACATGGAAACGATTTCCAATCATTCCAAAAAACTACATGTAATTCAAACTTGTAATAATACTTGGTTTCAGTGAATATGTTTGACTATATAATATACACATGTATAAATGCATGTATTAAAATGTCAAAATCAAGTAAAAAATTGAAAAAATCAACTGAAAGGTGAAAGGGGTCTCATCCCAATTTCCTGTCGTTAAAATGAGCAGATCCCGAAATCCTGGACATTTTTTGCTAAATGTCCCGTTCCAGGAAGATTGTATGTAAGAAACCAATTTTTGCCAATCCCGATATATTTACCATGAAATCCTGACTTCTCGGGTCTAAAAACACCCCTCTCCCATGTCCGGATGGCATTTTCATCCCGAATTCCCAGCCTAAAAAAAGAGCTATCCTGATTTTCTGAAGTTAAAAATGGCCAATCCCGGCTTCCCGAAAAATGTTATCAATTATGTTTATTCTATAACCTTTTGATTAATTGGGAATCTACTTAACATATTTTGTCTAGTTTGGTTTATGTCTGGTTTGGTCTCACTGCACTATCAGGTTTTATTTCGTGACATTGTGATACCGGGAAAATTCACTCAAAAGATGCAAAAACATGCGTGAAATGTCATTTTTCGGTACACAACCTGATAGTACAACTGCAATGCCATTTGAGAGAAGCATAAAGGTGATTGATACAAGAATCTTCTAACGAGTATCCATGGAAACAACATTACCTTGACCTTTAGCTGTCTATTTGGTAAGTCAGTATAAGCTTCATTCCACTGTTCTACATCCCATCCTTTTGTTGACAATATGACTTCCACCAACAACATGTCTGAAATTGCATCACCAACTGTCTGAAACAATAATATTTTTTTCGAATATACATGTACATGTACAGAAATATGTAAAACCATCATTGTTTCTTTTTCAAATATTAGAACAGTTCTTCAGCAATACTTTTGGTTGTCAAAATAGTTACATAAATTAATACTACACATTGCTTCTGTCTTTCCTTTGACAAATTCCAGCCTTGGTTTATATTTGTTTATGATGATTTTTATTTTTCCATAGAAAATTGCTTTTTTTTTACCCAATGTGATGTCATATTTCAGTGAAAAATTGTACTTCTGATATTTCCTGTCAATGTTGGATTCCACATCACATTATGGTTTTTCTCTATTCTAATGCAAAACAAACAAGAGGCTCTTAAGAGTCCATATCTATTAAGAGCCTGTATTGCTCATCTGGCTTACAAAGACAGTCCCTGTTATATGAGCCTAAAGTACAAATATACAAATATACATGTAGTTCCAATTAGCAATATAGATTTCAGAAGAAAATATCTATGAAATTAATTCTATAAGGTCCAATGTTAAACTATATTCCTAGCTGTCAGCCATCTTTGATAAAAGCACTAACCCAAAGAAAACCTCTTTTATATGGAGCCACTCAAGGACTATTATGGCCAAGTTTGGTTCCAATTGGCCATGTGGATTCAGAAGACAAGATCCTTGAAAGTGTTTTCATTGGGTGAAATGTCAAACTTTGTTTCCTATTGGTTCCATCATTGATGAAATATGAACCTGAAAAACACCTGTTTTACAGGGGTACATGCAAGGACAATTGTGGCTGAGATTGGCTCAAATTGGTTAAGTAGTCTTTTAATGAAGATCTCTGAATGTGTTATCCCATGGGGTCAAATGTTAAATTTTGTTCCAGCCATTTTGGATAAAGTGTGAACCTGAAAAACACAAATGACTATCCAAAAGCTGTTGAAGCAAAGTTTGGTTTCAACTGGCCCTGAGGTTACAGAGGAGTTTTTTAAAAGTGTCCAATGTTAAACTATGTTCTCTGCTGACAGCATCTTCCATTAAGGGCTGTTCCAGTAAAACATATATGGGACAGGGGGAAGGCACTAGAAAATTGTCATAACCACAGATGCAAAAAAGGATTTTTTCATTTACTTGTGAATTCTGACTTAAATTTGTAACGACCACCCATAGCAGCAATTTTAAAGTGCCTTCCCCCCGTCCCATGTATGTTTTACTGGAACAGCCCTAAGTGCAAACATGAAAAATATCTATTTTACAAGCAACCACCCTAAAAAATTGTGACAAAGTTTAATTCAAAGTCGCCCTGTAGTTTCAGAGGAGATCCTTGAATGAAAATTTTACAATAGTTGGACAGATGCATAGATGATGGATGCAAAATGATAGCAAAAGATAATGCTGCCTACGGCAGGGTAAGAAGCTTAGACCCTGAGCCTATATAGCTATTTATAGCTCACCTGACAAAATGATTCTATGCCATGCAAATCTTGTTTACCAAAAAGGGTGTTTTTTTTTCACGGGTTTAATGTTAAGCTTTGTTCTCAACTGGCACCCATGTTTTTTGTAAGATCAAATTGAAATGAGTAATCTTTGTAAAGTACCTCCCATACAACATTCCAATACAGTTTGGTTAAACTTGCTTCAATATTTCAGTGCAGATGATTAAAAGGATGATTTTCCCACATAATCCAATGTTAAACTTTGTTCAGGGTTGGCTTCCATGATTTTTGTCTGATATGAATGAAATGAGCAATCTTTGTGAAGGACCTTCCAAACATCACTACAATACAGTTTAGTTTAATTTCCTTGTATAGTTTCAGAACAGAAGATGAAAATGTGAGTTTTCCCCTAGGGTCGAACTTTAAACTATGTTAAGCACTGGTGGCAATGTTTTTAGTAGGATCATATCAAAATAAGCAATGTTTGTAAAGGTCTTTCCATACATCATTCCTGTCAAGTTTGGCTTGATTAGCTTCAGTGGTTTCGGACATGAAGATGAATATGTGATTTTCCCTTAGGATCCAATTTCAAACTATATTCTGCGCTCAAAGCCATACTTTTTATCAGATCAAAAGGAAAAGAGCAATCGTTGAAATGGGCCCTCCATTCATCATTCCTGTAAAGTTTGGTTGAATTTGCTTCTGTGGTTTCAGAGGAGAAGATGAAAATGTGATTTTTTCCACAGGGTCCAATGTTACACCTCAGTTCACGCTGGCGGCCATGTTAATTGCTATATTGGAACAAAAAGAGTATTTGTCGTATTGGAACAAAATGAGAAATATTTGTGAAATGACCTTCCATACATCATCCCTAAAAGTTTTGTTGAATTGGCTTCAGCAGTGTCAGAGGAGAAGATGAAAATGTGAAAAGTTAACAGACAATGGGCAGATGAACACCAAGTAATGGCAATAGCTGACACTGACCCCTTGGGTCAGGTGAGCTAAATAGAACTTTTTATGGCAGATTTCCCGTATGATTAACGTGTTTTATTTGCAATTCTTCAATGAACATATCAATATTCCTCTAGTAACACCTATAAAACTCCTTCTAAACTCCTGTCTTTTATTTGTCAATCAACCAATCAAGATTCTATAGAATTCTATTGTGTACCAATTTGTCATTACTGGAGTATCAAGATAAACCCCTTCAGGCAGTACAAATTTGTATACAATAGAATTCTATAAAAAATCAATAATTTTTGTTTTTCTTGTTTGCAAATGCCCAAAGTGTTTGAACAAACCATAAAATAAAGCCAGGTACAGTTATTACTCTCAATATAAGTGAATAAAGCATAATGTATTTCATTTAATTCAGTCCACAAGGTAACTATAATCGTCTCCAGACATTTTTGGACACATGTCATTGAAAATTTACGTGCGTTTTTTTACACACGAACTAGATTTTTTCTGATTCTTTTCCTCTGACGAAGGGAGTGCATTTTATACACTAGTGCAGGTAATACACACCAAAATTCAGTAATCATGGATTTGCCCCTAAAAATTTTGATGTCACCCAATCAAAATCAGTGTTACAAACATAAATGTATAACAATTGGGAACTGACTTGCTGTAAAGGCTATTTTAGGGAAATAATATAAATAAAATTATGAAATTCAACAAAAATTATCTTCATGTATATTTTTAATTTTTTTTTACCTATCTAAAGGAAGATCTACAATATTCAACCACAACAATCAACAATCAACAAATCAACAAAACCATATTTCCCTTCTTATCCCTGATAAATATTTATGGAATAGCCATTAAGCCACTATATAAAATATGCTAGATTCTCATTAAACCTTTTAAAAAAGTAATGGCTGGGGTGTGTATTTTTTTCACGTTTATAAAATAAAAATCCTATAAAATTTTGCAGAAAATGAGCAAAAAATCAAAATATATTTTTTTCAGGGGCTGGTTAATCTAGGTTGGAGGAATGAGGATCCCTTGCTGATTGCTCCACATCTATTTTTATTTCTTAATCTCACCTGATTAATCAAATCTATAACAGTCATTAAACAGGATGATGAGATTCTTTGTTCCTCTGTCTTACTAAATGTAATAAAAGAGAAAATATATTACTAATAATTAAGAAATAATTCATGGCAGGTATATGCTTATTGGAAATTTAACCATGGGCTGGGCCTTTACATTCGAATTTAACCCAGAGCGTTAGCGAGGGGTTAAATTTACGAATATAAAGGCCCAGCCCATGGTTAAATGACAATAAGCATATACCTGCCATGAATTATTTCGATTCTAATATGACAGAAAATTGAATTTTCCATTCTGAAGCAACCTAAGAGAAGGCGGATTTCCAAGACTCCATTGCTGTCTTTGTTTATGACGTCACAATACACAATCTGACGTTTTCAAACAGATGCAAGTTCAAAATTCAAATCATAAGCAAAACAATACACATATACGTATCTCAATGGAATGATTTAGTTAAAAACTGTTCTTGACCTTTATTTCCTTCAAAAACTAAGACGAACAAAATTAAAAACATTGTTGTTTTTCATCCCGTTTACTCATATTCCGATTCCATTTACGCATGTGTGAAATATATGGTTATCGAGTATTATACTGGTTGAAGATTAACTAGAACCATGTTAGAAATGCCAATATATCTTACAAACAAATATGAATATATCATACTAATATGAAAATATTGTACAATTATCACCCTAGATAGTGTCTGGCCTAGGGTTTCTCTCCACAAGATATTAAGAATCTAACACCAGGGGAAGTGCGAGACAGGAGAATCTCAGACACCCAAGGGTAAGATTTCCAGTCTCGGACGAAGCTTGCTGAGTCCGAGATGATTGAAATCTTACCCGAGGGTGTCTGAGATTCTCTTGTCTCGCACTTCCACTGGTGTTTGATTTTATTTCTCACTGTATTCACCCTAAAATATAGTAAAATCCACACAAAAATGTCGTCCCCTTTCGTCTGTTTAAACAAGGCGTTATTTCCCTTTTTGTAACGTCATAAAATCAGGAATGTACACCCGAACGCGCCATATTTTAAAAGCCGATTTTTCTTGTTTTTTTTCAGTGAAATGTTACTTCAAATGATATAACACGTTTATAATACGTAGATTAAATACACTTATGATCACTAATGAGAACAGATGTAGACTACAGATCCTTTTATGCAAAACACGATATTTGCTCGTAAACTGCACGTGATTTTTTTGTCTTACACTAGTGACAAGGAAATCTCACACTGCTAAAAAAAGGAACTGCTGTGTCTCAAAAGTGAGAAAGTAAGGTCACCCGAGAGCTTGAGGGGAGAGAAACCGCTGGGTCACACTATCTAGGGTGGTAACTGTTATATTATATCAAATTTTCTTTTTTACCAGTTGACTTTCTTATACGACCCAATATTAACCGGTTGACCCAGCAAAATATCAAATGTCATGTGACACGATTTGAACAAATCAGATTAGATATTTTTAAATGAGTATATATCTTACTCATATATGAGAAAATTATAAATATCATCATTTGTAATGAGTGTGATTAAAATCAGTTAAATTACAATGTAAAAAGCAATCCCAGAAGTATTTTAGCAAGACCTCAATATAAAATGTTTTACTCAGTTGCTTTATCATATTCAATCTAGTTTATCAAAGCTTCCTGTTGATAGCAATTGAGTTATTATGTTATAAGCTTAATTTTGGTACATAAAACTGATCAAATGTATCATCCTTCTGATTTAATTTCTCTGTGTCAAAGTTTTGCGTAATTGAAGCAATATTTCAATGATTGCCTTGTGCACTTAGAAAACATAAAAGATTTTCAAAATAAGAGCTCATTTTTAACACAGTTTTTGTGTCATGCTCTACTTTGAACACTGTTTCAGTAGTTCTTAATAAGCACCTCCTCCTTCCATTCAATTTTTTGAGTGCCCTGGGCACTTACTACATGGAATACGGTAATATACCAAATATGATAAAATACAGGATGATAAAAGATGTATCTTCCATTAACATCTCACCTATTGTCTTTGGTAGCTTTATAAACTGACTCTGTAGCAGTTTCACTAAATAGTACCTGTTGTAAAGTAAATATGAACAATACAAAATCTGAACATATAATCAATTCTTGTTAGCTTTATAATTAAGACAAATGCTTGATATAATGGCAAATTACCACAATTTTATCCCAAATTTTATGTACATGTACATTGTATTAGACAGTAGCAATTGCATGAGTACATGAGAAATAGCAACAAATTACATGTGGTGTAGACCAGTTTTAAATATAAACAGAAATGACTGATATCATAAGCAGTTGAAAATAACAGATTGTCTCCTTGTCAGTTTGCTCTATATTAAAATAAGTCAGTTGCAGACAACAGACCAATTAGAAGCTAAAACTTTTGAAGAAGCATCCACTTATCATACATCTTTTGGTTGTATACCAAAACACTAACTTTAATTCATGAAATGTAGGTCAATATGACTGAACCTCATGAATATCAAAGGTCTAATCTGAATCTTAATCCAAATCACTCATACATGAGATATAAATAAAAAAATATTATTTTTTATCAGTATCCTACTGACTATAATATTATTATCTGCCAAAAAATATCATTCATCTACCTGCTCTAGTATCTCAGATCTGGACTTCAACAAAAACTTTAAGCTGACTCACTCATGCATGAAATATAGGTCAAGGTTACCTAATTTTTCAGGAATTTTGTGACTATTCAAGGTGCATCTACTGACAAAATATCATTCCTCTACCTGCACTAGTATCTTAGATCTGAACTTCAACAAAAACTTTAACCTGAGTCAAAGTAACCTAATTTTTATACCAATGTTAAATACTACCAAAGATGCATCCATTGACAAAAGCTTATTCATCTATGACTTGTGTTTCAAAAGATACATGGATTTTAATTATTGTGATGGAGGAAAAGATGAAATGCTATATGCTCTCCCGGGCGAGGGGATAAATAGTAACAAATTACAGCTCAGGTGAATCACAAAAAGTATTAGGAGGAATCTCTCCCGGGTGAGGGGATAAATAGTAACAAATTACAGCTCAGATGAATCACAAAAAGTATTAGGAGGAATCTCTCCTGGGTGAGGGGATAAAATAGTAACAAATTACAGCTCAGGTGAATTACAAAAAGTATTAGGAGGAAAATGTAAGATGGAATCATGTATACTTTGACCAAAATGTTACTCCAAATATTGAAGCCTCAAAAAATATTGATTTGAGCAATAACTTTATGCTAATAAATAAACTAAGTCCTCAAGAGATGACCCATCTCAATTTGTTTTGAACAGATTGCTAACATGTTTTTACTTGTAAACCCTTCCCTTTTGTGTTTTTTCAACAAGATTTTACAATACTGTATATATGGCTGCAAACTAACTTTTATTCCTAAATGAATCAAATTGACATAATTGGTCAGAAAAAAATTAAATATTTGTTACAAGGTTTAATAAAGACAACAAAGGATTTTGTTGTGGGATAATAACATGTTTTAATGGAACAGTTAAATGTTCTTTACAACCATTTACTTTGAAGCATTCACATTCCAGTCAAACCTGAAAATAAATAATCCTTCCATGGCTTTTCATCAAGAAACCCCTTGATTTTTTGCTTTTAGCCTTACATAATACCAAGAATATTTTTCAGAACTCCCAGAAAAAATTTGGTGGTTGATTGATACGTCAATCACCGTGAAATTGACAAGAAGTCATATTTCAAGGAAATCTGTCATCATGAAAATTATTTACATTGAATGTGACCTTGGCCTAACAAGTACCAAACAAATTATATACCGAGTATTATACACTATTCTTCTTTATTTATATACATACTGTGCCATGACCATTTGCTTCAAAATATACACCAATATCAAACTGTAATGCTCTGTGGTGTAAATGTTTTACTCCTGTCGGAACACATGCCACTGGAACTTTCTGAAAAATAAAATATCAAACTCTAATGCTTTGTGGTGTGAATACTTTACTCCTCTCTGAAGACATGCTACTGGAACCTTCTGAAAAATAAAATATCAAACTCTAATGCTTTTGTGGTGTGAATGCTTTACTCCTGTCAGAACACATTTCACCGTAACCTTCTGAAAAATAACATATCAAACTCTAATGCTTTGTGTCGTGAATACTTTACTCCTCTCTGAAGACATGCTACTGGAACCTTCTGAAAAATAAAATATCAAACTCTGATGCTTTTGTGGTGTGAATGCTTTACTCCTGTCAGAACACATTTCACTGTAACCTTCTGAAAAATAAAATATCAAACTCTAATGCTTTGTGGTGTGAATACTTTACTCCTCTCTGAAGACATGCTACTGGAACCTTCTGAAAAATAAAATATCAAACTCCAATGCTTTGTGGTGTGAATGTTTTACTCCTGTAGAAACACATGCTACTGAAACTTTCTGAAAATTAAATAAATTGAATTTATTTAAATTGAAATTGAAGTTATGGTCATGCTCTGTAATCTAAATATTTTACTCCTGCTTGAACACATGCCACTGGAACTTTCTGAAAAATTGAAAGTATTAAATTGTAATATTCTGTGGTGTAAATGTTTTAATCTTGCTGGAACATATGCCACTGGGACTTTCTGAAAAATGAATAATGTCTTCTGATGTAAATATTTTATGACTATCAGAACTCATGCCAAAAGAAATTTCTAAAAATTGAACAGATTAAAAAGTTAATGCTTGGTGATGTATACACCTCGCCATAAGTTAAGCAACACCTAATATTTTGCCTTCTTAAATTAAAATCTGTCTAAACCCAATTGAAAACTTGTGGGGTATCATTGGTCGGAAAGTTAATGACAAAACTCCTGCTTGCCAAAATAATCAGAAATTATGTGCTGCAATTGTAAACGAGTGGCAAAATATACCACAGACAACACTCCGTCATTAATCCATCAGTATGAGGAGCAGGATAAATGAACTTTACCAGAAACAAGGTGGTTATACCACACACTAACAATGTACCTCAAAATAGCATCGTTGTTTCATAAACGATCATTGACTTTTATACAGAGAAAATAATTTGATAAGCAAACTTGTTTTTCACTTATTAAAGTTATGTTTACACTCCTTTTTTCTGATTTCGTTTTAAGAATTGCTTTATGCGACTGAGTGGGTGATGACTGGAAACAAATTGTTTTTTCTTATGGCTTACCATTATTGTTCAATAAATGGTGAAATCTGTGTACGATTTATAGATATTTTAAATCCAAAATGAATTCTTTCAACAATAAAGGGTGTTGCTTAACTTATGGCAAGGTTTATAAATGTTTAACTCCTTTTGGGACACATGCCACTGGAACTGTTTGAAAAAATCAAATACCAAACAATAATTCTCTGTGATTTAAATTAACACCATCCACTTGTACTGTTGGAAAAATTAAAACATAAATTTGAATTGAATGCTCTCTGTTATAAATTAGGGAGCACATGCCAATGGTACTTCCTGAGAAAATAGATAAAACACAAATCTGCAATACTCTGTAATGTAAATGTTTTACTCTTGCTGGAATAATGGAAAATTCTTGAAAAAAAATCTTAAGGAAATGTAAAACCCTAACATTGCTATGGAGCAGAAAGTGAGATATGTGATCCAACAAGTGAAATATAGTTTTGAAGTGTTTTAAGTGATACTTAATAAATTATGCATAATCTAACATGTCATGAAAAGAACAAGAGGCTCTCAGAATTTTGAGACGCTCGTCCAGGGCAAGGCTCCAAAAGAAAATTATGATCTGACCATCAATAAATCATTATTACCAAGTTTGGTTTCAATTCATGGCTACCCATCTACTAAACATAACCATAACATGTCATTAAAAAGAGAGGACTATTGTGGTAAAGTTTCATTCCAACTGACCATGCAGTTTCAGAGTAAATGATCTCTGAATGAGTTTTACCATAGGGTCCAATGTTCAATCTTGCAATTAGATAAAGACATGCCACACAAGTTTTTAAAGGGAACAATCTAAGGACTATTGTGATTAAGTTTGGTTCCAACTGACTCAAAAGTTTCAGCGTTTTGCCATAGGCTCCAGTTTTCAGCTTGAAACTGGCATCCATCCATTAGATGTCAACTTGCCACATACTTCTTTTAAGGTGACCATCCAAAGACTTGTGACAAAGTAAAGTTGTTATTGGCCCAGTGGTTTCAGAGAAGAAGATCTTTGAATGAAAAAAATCTAACATTTGCCAGATGCTGATAGAAAAGTAATGGCTATAGCCAGGTGAGCTAAAAACCACCAAATGTGTTTTTATTTTAGGCAGACTCACCAGTTTATTTGTAATATAGTTTGTAGAACTTCCATTTGCATATGCTGTTTGCACTAACCCAAGATTCAGATTCAATCCAGAATCACTTAATAGACTTTTTAGATATCCTGCAACCTGCAAAGTAAAATAATTACATTTATCAAAATGTCAATGAAAGTTAAAGAGAGTGCAGTAAGACGAATGAAAATAGAAAGAATATAATTCTCGAAATAATTCTCAAATGACACAAACAATCCATGATAATATGCAACCTTTGGTAAATTTATTTTAAACAGTAATTCTATTTCTTTAATTTCAGAAATTCCTTATTATTGGTAATTTGTATGAATTTCCTTAGATATACAGTGGCTTATAATTTTAGTACCACCAAAATGAGTGTAATAAAAGAAATTATCACGTCAATGTCAAGACATCACATGCAGGTTGCTATGCTTTGGTACTTCTTGTCTATATTCTTACATATCATAGATGCAAATTTTGTAATACTGCACATTAATAGGGAATAAACAATATATATTAACCATATCATAATTAAAATTTCAACTCATTACAATTTTATATCAAGGTCTTTTTATTCTTCCTTTTAATTGTTGATTAAAGAAATATAGGACAATTTTGTTTCTGAAACTGATTTTATCACTGCACCAATCTCTGCCGAATCAGCTCACTTAATATTGGTCATGATAAAGTGTGTAAAACAAATCCTATACCTTATATTATACCCCCACTCTATAGAGAGGGGGGTATACTGCGTTCACCTTGTTACTTTAATGGTAGTCCTTTACATATTGCCACCAATATTTAAGGTTCATTTTTTGTTCATTTTTCAAAGTTTAACAAAGTTTCTATGTAAATCGCAACCCTTCCTTATTGCAAAATTTTACTTGGTCCAAAAGATGGCAGGATGCACTATTCCATTAGAATTTATTTATATGAATAAAACCATAATTGATGAAAATGTAGTAAAAAGTGTGTTAAAGAAATTGCTTTGGAATGTAGAATAGAAACTAGAGCTGACGCCGAATGGCAGCCAAGTAATAACCCCTGCTTACTGAACCCTGAATCAATATGGCGAGTGTAAATTTAAGTGTGTGGAGACACAATACAGTTGTGGACACAGTACAAATCTGGACATACTACAAGTATGGACACAATGATAAACCTCCCCCTTTTTTGCAAAATATTAAGAGACCAATTATCTCCTCTTCAAAATTTCAGACAGCAACCATATTACTCCTTGCACATCTTTAGGTGGTATACTACTACCAAATAACATTTCATCAAAATCCAAGCAGCCCTTTAGGAGAACATGCACTGACAAGGTGTGTGACCCCACTTTTTTCTAGGTCTCAACATACACTTCCGGGTCAATTGGCCCCTTAGCTAAATAGTTCTGTCAGAAAGTTAAATTGGAATCAAATACAGTGTAAGTGATAGATATTTTACTTTACTTGGAAAGAGTACATGTGACTGCTTAAACTGAAGCTGAGAAAGTGTACTTTTGAAATATAACTGGCATCTGTGACCAGTATGTAGGGATATCGCATCAATAAATGAGTGAGACGGAGTGTCATGCCGGCCATGTGGACAGAAATTTGACAGAAGTTGAAAATGTGCTTTTGAAAGCAGTTTATGTTCAAGCTTATTTTGTGAAAAAATTCAACGATGATTGTACCCTTTTTACATTGTTTATAAAATCTATGGTATCCATGCTTCGCAAAAATATACACCTCATTGCAAACTTTAGACCTATACGTTCAGGCTAAACCTGCAAAGTTTGGCAATTTTACATAGGAATGCATGGTGGCGTCGAAACTGTATAGTGAGACCTTAAGAGACAGGCGTCTTCATATCTTTGAATAGGTTTTGCCCTTATTCACCTTAGCAACCATTCATTCTCTTTCCAAAAATTGCATTAGCTTGTCAAATTATGGCCTGTTATCATAAATATATGGTTGAAAATGGAAATAATATTTTATTTTCCCAAAAATGGCCATAACTTAGGTTCACACAGGTATTTCATGCTGCAGATCTATTTTCCCTCCCTATTTTTGTTTCATTAATAACATTTATCTCCTTTTCTGTAGGCTTTTTAAGAAAATATCAGCCATATTTCTATTTCTGTACACCCGTGAAGCCTACATTATACCATTTTGAGAGATATTTTTTACCCATTTTGTAAAATTTATTGCAAAACTTCCTTTTCATACACAATGACTGTGCGCTTCATATGTGATGTCAAACTTCTCTAAATTTGCTCACGACATACTGTATTTGGATATGCCAGGAAATCTTAACCGGTTATTGAACCAGTACAGGCCCCAAAACTTGTTTGCAGGGGTCTCTGATCATATTTTTGAAAAATAAAGGGCTACGTCGAGTGCAGCATGATACGACCACAGCATGTCGAACACTGAAATTTGAACAAATGGTAAACTAAAATGAATGTGGACACAGTAATTTGCTGGACACAATAAGGACCTTGACACATAAATTAACATGCATGGACACAAACTAGTTAAAATAAAAATAAGCCCTTTTAATCCCTTATTACTAGGATATTGTAAGAGCTAAGAAATTCTGTTGACTACCATCAAGAGAAATCCAAAGAAAAAACAGGTTGAAATCCAATGAAAAATAAAGATTTCACATATTTTGAAGTATTGAAATTTGGCCCTTTTGACCCATTATAGCTTGGAAACCGAAGAGCAATGCAAAATATACTGCCATCTTACTGAAAGCTTACAATGAGAACAATCCAAAGATAAAAATCCCATCAAAATAAAAATCCCATCAAAATCTAATGAACAAGAGGAAAGCTGTCAATGTGACAGCAAACCAGGTTTTCTTTTACATGGACAGTATATCATACACATGGAATATTTGAAAATGTACAAGTTTATAATTTTTATTAATTTTCAATGTTAAACCTTCCACCAAAGTAGCCTGTTTCTGAAAGTTCAGCAACTTGGATTTTAATCAAAATGGAAAATAAAGGTACTGTGCATGCCTCTGATACAGGTATAAATGATCTGCATTATAAAAACTTCCTGTCAAGCTGTAGGATATTTGTTCTGGACAAATGGGACACCCGGATAACGTGAAGAATATGAACACAATTCTGGTACTGTACAATTCTGGTACAATTATGCATACCAGAATTGTTACCAGAATTCTCCAGAATTGCAGATTCTGGAAAATTCTGGAAGATTCACCAGAATTATATCCAGTATCAAGATAGAATCCTTTCTCTTCCAGAATTTTCCAGAATTGTTCAATTCTGGAAGATTCTGGACATTTCTGGTATTCCAGAATTGTGCAATTCTGGAGGATTCTGGACAATTCTGGTCTTCCAGAATTGTGCAATTCTGGAAGATTCTGGACAATTCTGGTATACCAGAATTGCGCAATTCTGGAAGATTCTGGACAATTCTTGTATTCCAGAATTGCACCTGGATGACTCTGGACAGTTTTGGTATTCAAAAATTGTGCAATTAAGTGCCTTATCTAAGTCAATATGTAATGAGTTATATAGAGTACATGTGTGCTTAATCAAACCACATCTAAACAAATCAAATTTCATTGCCATAAATAAAGAATTTTTGCATCCCATCTTTTGGTCCCAGTGAGACTGTACAACTCTGTTACTTGTACCAGAATTTTTTAATGTACAATTCTGGTTGAACCAGCATTGTACATTAAACAATTCTGGATGTACCAGAATTGTTCATTTTACAATTCTGGATGTACCAGAATTGTTCGTTATACAATTCTGGTTTTACCAGAATTGTTCAAATTACAATTCTGGTTTTCCAGAATTGTAAACTATTACAATTCTGGTAAAACCAGAATTGTTTAATCTGCAATTCTGGATTAACCAGAATTGTAAGTTGTACAATTCTGGAAT
>MJUU01072228.1:13990-33026 GCA_002080025.1 Modiolus philippinarum
TTTGCAGATAAATGTGATGTTGATTTGGGCCTTGTCAGCTGGTACGATGACATAATTGTCATGGAGGAAGGACGTTTTTTTCTACCTCGGGATCATCGAATATGTTTTTGAATTGGGGCTCATGGTTGTCTTAAGGCTTCTCTCTCTTAGCCCATTGTTTTGCGTATTCCGACATTTTATATCTACATGTATCTATGCTGTCGAGGTGACGCATAAAATTTTCAAAGGTCGAAAGTAATACTGAACATACCTTGACTTGGCAGTTTCTGTGATAGTGGTATTTTCGCAAGGTCACTGAATCATCTATAACGCGTAAATGAAAGTGGTCACCACATTAACTGGTTCCTATCACGATAAATCTGATGATGATCATGACAAAATAACATAATCTGAGGATTATCATGACAAAACACATAATCTGATGAAGATTTAACAAAATAATATAATCTGAGGATTATCATGACGAAAACATATAATCTGATGATGATCATCACAAAATAACATAATCTGAAGATAATCATGACGAAAACACATACAATGTTATGATAGTGACAAAAACACATAATCTTATGATCGATAGTCTGACGATCATCATTACAAAAAGTATATAATGAAGATTATGACAAAAACTTATAATCTGATGATCGATAATCTGGCGATTAGCGTGACAAAAAAGTATATACTGAAGATTATTACAAAAACACATAATCTGATAATCGATAATCTGACGATTATCATTACAAAAAAGTATATACTGATGATTATGACAAAAACTCATAATCTGATGATCGATAATCTGGCGAAAAGCGTGGCAAATAAATATATACTGATGATTATTACAAAAACACATAATCTGATGTTCAATAATCTGACGATTATCATGACAAAAAGGTATCTACTGATGATTATGACGAAAACACATAATCTGATGATGATCATCACAAAATAACATAATCTGAGGATAATCATGACGAAAACACATACAATGTTATGATAGTGACAAAAACACATAATCTTATGATCGATAGTCTGACGATTATCATTACAAAAAGTATATAATGAAGATTATGACAAAAACTCATAATCTGATGATCGATAATCTGACGATTATCATGACAAAAAGGTATCTACTGATGGTTATGACAAAAACACATAATCTTATGATCGATAATCTGACGATTATCATTACAAAAAAGTATATACTGATGATTATGACAAAAACCCATAATCTGATGATCGATAATCAGGCGATTAGCGTGGCAAAAAAGTATTTACTGAAGATTATGACAAAAACACAATCTGATGATCGATAATCTGACGATTATCATGACAAAAAGGTATCTACTGATGATTATGACAAAAACTCATAAGATGATGATCGATAATCTGGCGATTACCGTGAGAAAAAAGTATATACTAATACTATAACTAATCCGAGATTCTGATTATCGCAAAATATTCAACGAATGATCGAACAACGCAGTAATTCACGAATGCGCGCAGCGCATGAGTGAATTACAGTGTTTTTCGATCATGAGTTGAATATTTTCGATAATCAGAATCTAGGATTAGTTATTGTTTTTATTATATAGATCAGTTCTCTCAAAATTATTGGTTTAATTTGAGATTCTTTTCACGTACTACGTTTTCAATGTTAATCCGCCGAGACGTTTACTTAACAACGACGTTGACGACGTCTATTGTGACGTCACTTCCTAGAGTGAAATTATGGAAAATAATTTCACAGTTAATTATCACTTTTCTTTCACTGATAAATTTCAATCTTTCACCGTCCTCTATATAATAATGATGATTATTACAAAAACACACTAGATGTCAGAAACGACAGCTATCCCTGCACTCCCTGTTTGACACAGAAAACAATTATTATACACCCTGGGCATAATTTTTTTCATTATTTTTTAAATCTATCTATTGATAGTCATTATTGTTACTAAAATAATTCTAGGATATATGGTTGCTAAGTAGAATTCCAAAAATAAGTGGTCTTTGAGACTTTCAGGAAATTGTACCAAGATTGGAATCAATATTTTTGAAATCCAATTAATGAAAATGATTTTCCTAAACTAAACACAAACAATTTAAGTATGTTTGCTAGGTAGAATTCCAAAAAATAAGTGGTCTTTGAGACTTTCAGGAAATTTATCAAAATTGGAATCAAATATTTTTGAAATCCAATTTATGAAAATGTTCATCCTAAACTACACAAACATTTTAAGTATGGTTGCTAGGTAGAATTCCAATAAATAAGTGGTCTCGACTTTCAGGAAATTTACCAAAATTGGAATGAAATATTTTTGAAATCCAATTTATGAAAATGTTCGTCCTAAACTACACAAACATTTTAAGTATGGTTGCCAGGTAGAATTCCAAAAAATAAGTGGTCTAGACTTTCAGGAAATTTACCAAAATTGGAATCAAATATTTTTGAAATCCAATTTATGAAAATGTTCATCCTAAACTACACAAACATTTTAAGTATGGTTGCCAGGTAGAATTCCAAAAAATAAGTGGTCTTTGAGACTTTCAGGAAATTTACCAAAATTGGAATCAAATATTTTTGGAATCCAATTTATGAAAATGTTCATCTTAAACTACACAAACATTTTAAGTATGGTTGCTAGGTAGAATTCCAAAAAATGACTGGTCTTAGAGACTTTCAGGAAATTGACCAAAATTGGAATCAAATATTTTTGAAATCCAATTTATGAAAATATTCGTCCTAAAGTACACAAACATTTTAAGTATGGTTGCTAGGTAGAATTCCAAAAATAAGTAGTCTTTGAGACTTTCAGGAAATTTACCAAAATTTGAACCGCCTTTCAGAATCCTAAGTTTTCAGAATTTTGTTTTTTACCAAACACTTGTCAGAATAAAAGATAATATGCCACAATTTAAAAAAAAAATATGTGTCTTTGACATTTTCAGGAAATTTACCAAAGTTGGAACCGGAACCGAAATTCAAAAGCTTATTGCAAATCTACAGACTATATGCAAAAATTCTGCATAAAGATTTTATCCCTAAATCCAAAAATGTAGGAGGAGTTTGCGTCACATGCGACATGTGTCTAATCCACATCTTTGGGTCTTTGTTAAAATTGACATCATGGGGCCTCTTGTTTGCACCAAAACCAATATTAAAAATCCGAAAGCTTATTGCGCATCTACAGACTATATGCAACAATTCTATAACAAAATCAAATCCCTAAATCCATAAATGTAGGAGGAGTTTGTGTCACATGCCACATTTGTAAAAATTGACATCATGGGGCCTCTCGTTTGCACCAAGACCAATATCGAAAATCCGAAAGCTTATTGCGCATCTGCAGATCATATGCAACAATTCTACAACAAAATTAAATCCCTAAATCCAAAACTAGGAGGAGTTTGAGTCACAAGAAAAGTGTGACGGGCGGACGGACGGACGGACGGACAGACGGACGGACGGAGGGTATTACATTATCCCCGAACTTTCTTCGAAAGTGCGGGGATAATAATCTGGTGATCGATAATCTGACGATTATCATTACAAAAAAATATCTACTGATGATTATGACAAAAACACATAATCTTATGATCGATAATCTGGCGATTATCATGACAAAAAAGTATAAACTGATGATTATTACAAAAACACACAATCTGATGATCGATAATCTGACGATAATCATGACAAAAAAGTATATACTGATGGTTATGACAAAAACACAATCTGATGATCGATAATCTGACGATAATCATGACAAAAAGTATATACTGATGGTTATGACAAAAACACAATCTGATGATCGATAATCTGACGATTATCATGACAAAAAAGTATATACTGATGGTTATGACAAAAACACAATCTGATGATCGATAATCAGGCGATTAGCGTGACAAAAAAGTATATACTGATGATTATTACAAAAACACATAATCTAATGATCGATAATCTGACGATAATCATGACAAAAAAGTATCTACTGATGATTATGACAAAAAATCATAATCTGATGATCGATAATCTGGCGAAAAGCGTGGCAAATAAATATATACTGATAATTATGACAAAAACTCATAATCTGACGATTATGGCAAAAACTCATAATCTGACAATCATGACAAAAAACATAACTTGATAATAATCAAGACAAAAGCACCAAGACAACTACGCATGAGAAGCAGACAACTACGCATGAGAAGCAACGGAGTAATGTCAAACCTCTCTCCTAGCATTATACAAATATATTATCTATAATGTACTTAATCACCAGACAATTGTTTATTCGCACGAATGGAACTGTACTAATCAAATTAGGGACCAACAAAATGATTTGACTCCTATTAATTTTGTATTTGACATCCATATTGGTGTATTGTTGGTGTCAAACACAAATGATTACCTTTCATTGCATAATTTGTTGATTTTTACCAATTATTTGTCTGTTGTAAAGTTATTGTTTAGTATTATCAATCGAACGTGGAATTCTTTGTCAAAAAAAGAGAATTATTAATTCGTAAAATTAACAAATGGTTAGAACTAATTCCACGAAATGAAGTTTTCGGTTTGTGGTTTTTATAATCTTCTCACTTAATTGATTGATGTTTGAAACGTTTATTATTTGTTATGAAATCTGACAAAAAGCGGGATCTGAGTGCATTGTACTTTATCGACAATATGTAATCATTATTCCAAGGGCTTCATTCAAACAATGACTGTAAAGCCATGAATTATGACAGAAACCGATTGTTGCCTTTAACATTATGCATTACAATATTCCCTGTAAGTTGATGTTCATTGCAATTAAATCATATTACTTGAACATTGTCCCACGAAAGGGGACACTATGTGACGCAAATATTTTTGCAATGTACACATGTACCTAAGGACCATGTTCATTAGGACCTATCCTAATATTTGTCATAAAAAATATTAAAAATGCAACTTCCGAGTACAACAAATGTGCCTGGAAGTTCCAAAATTGAATGAGACGAACAGAACTCGGGTAAAGGTCTCATTGTGCATGCTTCTGTCAAATATTCTGACTAGTTTCATGTTTGTTGTACGTGCTGTTTTTCATAAGGTCAGCGTGAACTGGTAGATATTTGAATAAAAGTGATTGTTCGGAAAGCCCCACAAATTCCTCTGAATTCCTCCGAAATCGTAGCAAAATGTCAAAGTACATACTCATATTAGTCCACAAATGGAAAAAGTTCGTTAACTGTCACGTTTAAATTTGTATAGAAATATGAATTACGGTTAACACCCACCAAAAGATTGACGACAGAGCATTTATTAAGCGAATTGCGAAAATTGATAATAGAATAATTCCAATTGCTAAAGCAACGTTCAATTTCACTGGTAAACGTCACGAACAACAACAAACTAAACCCTACTTGCCCATTAATACACCCCGAGGAAAATAGTAATTACACGGTGATGTCAAATTCAGTGAAAACATAGTTTTAATTTCAAAGGATTGGAATTGTAAGAAATTAAAAAAAAAATTGGAGGAGTTTATGGATGTGTAAACGCGGCCTTTCACTCACAAACTTTACATAAAGTCCTTCGTACTATTTAGTTTGTGAGTGATTCAGCCGCGTTTACACATCGATAAACTCCTCCAAAATGACTTTAATTCCAATAATACAATATTCATGTATTTGGCTACAACGAATTTAGCATCGTGATAGATGTGCTGGAGTAAAAACTGAAAATCATTTTCCCAAAATATTAAAAAAGAACGGATTTGAAGTCATTCCGATACAACTGATCACAAAGTAGACTGTACGGCTACGTGTGCATATTAGTAATATACGGAATAATTTTCTTCCCAGGTAAATGTCAGTGACTGGTTGGGTACTTTGATAAGTTTTTTTTCTAGATCGTTTGAACAATTGCATTCTGAAAACTTCCGAAACTCTGACTTGCACGACTGAAAATAATTTAATACTCTAATGCGCAATCGCATAACTTTTTAGGTTGTGCTACTGACTTTTGAATCTTGTGCACATGAATAACAAAATGTGCTTGCTCAATGAATTTTTCGTACGACGATGAAATTTTTTAAGAATCATGAATTAGCCATGGTAATGTCCTTAAGGGGAAACATATATGTCAGTAATTAGATGTGAAGTCCCATTACATTCAATAGTTGGATCGGGTGACGTAAAATTTTTAAAGGCATTTCATGTTATTAAGTGTATATGCCGGTGCCGGTTTTAAATAGCAAAATACCGAAGTTACTGTTTATTTAGGTTCTACAGATGCGCATTTCGACAACTTATAGTGCTGATCAAACCAAATCATTTGGAAGTCGATAAACCAAAATATGTTTTTAAGCTGATAGAGAACAAATTATCAATATGATCTAAATAGAAAAGCCCAAATCACCTAAGGACAGTGCTATGCACGAGGCACGTACTCCTTAGTTTTTTAATTTTGTGAAATTTAGATATTGCAAGTTTTTAAATGAAATCGGTTTTCGGGTCAGCACCGAAGTACTGACTACTTGGTTGGTGAGTACCCTCGGGGACTAACAGTCCACCAGCAGAGGTATCACCCAGTGGTAATAAATAACAAAAGACCGATGTTAATTTAGGTTCTGCATATGCACATTTCGATAACTTATGTCTAAATGTGGAGATATCATGAAACAGCTTAAAATTTCTAATGAATGATTGGTAAACATTTGTATTTGTTACTTTCATGTGCTGTTCACAGCAGCAGAAAATATTTGCCGACTCCGTATCAGAACAGAAAGGCAAATGAGTTCCGCATGTATATCATAATTAGATGTTCCCTTTGTTTTGAACTCTTTTTTGTGTCGCTATTTTCAAATGAGCACCTGGAGAAGAAGACGTCAGTTACTCCTTGAGACACTTGTACAGCATAACAAAATCTACTGTTTTTTATGCAACATTGGTATTTTAGTATTTTGCTTAATCTGTTTTGTCGGGTTATCGTCTTACTCAATATTCTTCCTGCTTTTGTATATATCAGCGGTGGCAATCAGCAAAATGAGTCATTAAGCCTATTTCCTAGGCAATAAGCTTATGCCTAGGCAGTAAGGTTATATTTACTGAAACTATCCAGGCATTAGTCCTAAGGACCAGGAAATAGACATATTGTCTGAATAGGATGGCCAGGTATTAGACTTATTGCCTGATGACCTTCTCAATTATAAAATAACTACAAAAACAATATTTTGTTATGCAAATGAATTATTTTTAATCAAAATTACAACTTATTCCACATTATTTCCTGGTCACCTATTGTCACACGTGTTTAATAGATGACACCTGCCTGTGCATGTCTTCTTGCATTTGACTTTTTTGTAGGTGTTGCTCTCACTGCCACCAAATTATACTAAATACCGTGTATTTATCATATCATTTTTATTCATATATATATATGTAGGCTTTTGCCTGCAGTAAATATAAAGGTATGTACAATCCAAGTATTAAGGAATTGATCATGCAGAAAACATCCCCCCTCGTTTTTCCCCAATCCTCGATGGCGTCCAAAACCATGTTGAAGTTTTATGTTGCCCAAAATAAAAGTGTGACTTCTCAAAATGTCTATATCTGCATTTGTGCAGGAAATCCAATATTTAATTTTTGTTTACCTTTATTTTTGAGCGCACTTGTTGATCCTCAAGTGGTAATTGTCCATATTTTTTGTGTGGGTTGTAAGATGGTGACATACTTTTCCTGGCGAACCCTGTACAGAAAAAGCTTATATTTATTACTTTATGCACTACATTAGTTTTTATAAGTTTTTAAAGTCGGAAATAATTATCCCAGAACACCTGTCGTGGTGGTTTAAGTACAAAACTACAGCATGCTAAATGAAGAAACGAACCATTGTCAAACATTTAATTGGTCAATTCAATAATATTCACATACTCTATAAGGTTTTTGTTTAATTATTTGATGTAGTGTTTTATGCTTGGAATCATAAATATATATAAATGCAATATTTGTGTCAAACTAATTATTGTTAAGTGACAATAAATGTTTATTCCAGATAAAAGCATTTTGAACGTTTATTTGAATCTGGTAACTACACATAACCATGCAATATGATAGTTTATTTAGTTTTTATTTGTTGTCAGACTGATTCTAATACGATACATTCAAACATTATGCTATTTTTGAAGTTTAGTAAGGGATTGTGCTATTCAGGACTCATACATCTTCGAACACAAAGGACCAATCTCCTATGCCAAGTACAAGATTACCATTAGTAAAAAAGATCGTTTAAGTGTCTATAACAGATAAATATAAAACTAGGTCTTTGAAATTTTTCTAATAAATATACCTATAAATCATATATGGCATAATTTTGTGTATTGAGTGTAGGTAATCTCCATGAGAATTGAGTAGAATGAAAAGACTATACCATTTGATCTCGATTTAGAGATCTGATCGAATCACAAGCTTTACCAATAAATGGAACAAACTGCTGAAAATGTACAAGCACTACATGTGCAGTAACTGTTCAGAAATAAGGAACATAAAATGCTAACCTCCAATCACTATGATTATCTAATCAAAAGCGCGACTATTACATTTACTTGTACTTTATTAAAATTACCCAAGAGCAGCTCTTGACAATCTTATATGATGAAGTGTTTTCCGAATCATGAATTATACATGTATATAGATTATGCAGCTTACTACGTGACAATAGACACCGCTAGCTCTTGCCGGTCCGGCTAGAAGAGTTCCTATAGATGCCAAGTTTTTCTGTTGCCTCTATGTTGTTTTTCTTGTGCAGTTCCCTTGTAGATTGTGGCATGTGATCGTAGTTTCTGTTATCTTCTGTTTATAATTAGTGACATTTTATGTATTGCTGTATCGTTAAGAAATCGCTTCAATCTAAACTTGATAATTATGATGCATAATAAAATTTTGACTTTTGCTTCCATTCTTGGAAACAATTAAACGGTTTGCTTAGCATTGTAATATATCAGAAATATAACCGAGAAAGCATTTAACGGCCATATGGAAAATCATGATTAAATGCTTAAAATAGACTTTTCGCCTGGTATTTCATCAGATCTATACGCACAATCCTTCGATAATGAACCCGTCACACTGGATAAAGGTCTTATGATGTTGCATTATTCTGACTTTAATTCTGTATATTTCGACTTCCAATTTTGAATAAATTGGAAATCAATTCATTCTTTATAAATATACTTTCAATGTAGATGTACAATATTTTCAGTTCGTCACAGTGAATGGACTAATCTCGTGTAGGTAGTGGAAATGTTTTATTTGAATTGTGGTAATCCCGTATAAAATTAATTTTACCAATACAATAAAAATTGCGTTAAACTTTGTATATTATTTTAGAAAATTTTTATCTGTATAATTCAGGACATTTTTATCTTCATCTTTGAATTACTGTGCATGTAGTAGTTGTATCAGATCTTTATCTCTGAGGGCACTGCAGTTGTTTTGCACTTACAATGAGGTATGAGCAAAGTTCGTTGTTGAAGGCCTCATGGTGACTTCAATATGAAGAACAACAATAATAGTGTTGTTCCTCTGTTTGGTTCTACCATGTATTTGTGGAAACTTTGTCTCATTTACATTTACTCCATATCCTTTCATTGTTCACCTTGAGTTTATTTTTCCCAGAAACATAAGGTAGAAGTAGAAGTGCATGGAAAAGAAATTCAGGTAGGATGACACTTTTAATGGCTTTTTCTGCAAAGAATCTGGACATTTATTTAGATAAAAGATACAGTTATAATACAAATGTCGCTTTAATTTGAAATAAACTTTTTACCCTGCCTGTCTGTCCTGGCTATAGAACAATCAAAACTCACGAAAAGAATTCTGTGCACGTCTTCAATTATAACAGTGTAATTTTTCAATTATATCGAGTCATTATTGATTTACTTATTAATCATAAGAGAAAATAATTCTCAAATAAAACAGAATCGTAAAATTGCCATTCTAAAAAGGAAATGGAATAGACTTTTGTGACATTTTAAAACTACATGTGTAAATCCGATTGAACTGGTGGCTTCCTATAAAATACCAAAGACACCTTCATTATAAGACCCTGTCAAACAATTATGGACGCAAATATAAAAAAGTAAAATAAAGGTACATTTATTCAGTTCATAATATAGTTAAGACGAGTATCCATTTTAAATGGGTATCATAATAATAACACAACGGAAAAGATGTTAGGAAAATATGTTCTACGTGGTAAACTTTAAAAAATGTTTTAAAAAGGGGCTTATCTTCTCACAAAAACATCACCTTTTTACACTTAAATTACTATCAAGTGGTTCCTACATTCAACAGCATATAAAATGTCATATTAAAAGTGTGTGAATAAATATACATACATGCACATGGAAATAAAATACCAGTGAATACATGAATATACAGAATCATTTACAATGTAATTATTAAGCAACAACAAACTTACAAATGAGAAACTTCAATCACTGGGTTCCAAAATAATCCTAGAAAGGACTATAGGTAATGTATGTTTTTGAATTAGTATGTCGTAAGTGGTGCCACTTTGTAAACAGTCTTTGTTATAATGTTTCAAGTGAGACCTTATACCAAAATTCTTGCTTGCAGCTTAACGTTTTTACAAATAGGTCCATTTAAATTGATCGATAGCTTCTTATTCTCGTGAATAGAGACTGAACAATGACCAGTCACACTTGGATAAGTCCTACTTTACACACCTTCCCCAATCATCAAATAGCTATTGATGAATTTTTTTCTGTCAATTTGTATAAAAAAGCTGCTGGCTCACTTGAAGCATGGCAGTGCTCACAAGTTATTCTATACACTACTATAACCTGTATATTCCTGTAATATCAGGCAATAATGTAAACATTAATTTTAATTCAATCCACAAAAATTCTACATCTTTCCATGCTTTCCCGGCCCACCGCAATGACAGTTCAGAAATGTGGACGCCTTGTTTATTTAACTTGTACATAGACACCGGGAGTTTTTCCCATCACTTGTCGTCAATTGTGCGTCCATCAGAAACTTTTCAATCATTGATCTTCTCCAATGAAACAACTTTGCCAATTTTTACCAAATTTGATCATAAATGTCTGTGGATGTTTATGATTGCTATGTTTGTAACTCAAAACTTCCCAAAGGGTTTGGTAGAGAGCCGTCATATAAGAAACATATTTTCACACGCAATTATTTCACTTTTATTTTCTTGACCGTATGAGCTGTTCGATTATCTAAACTCAGGTGAGTGATAAAGGCCTCGTGTTTATAAGCATTTTGTCTGTTGTAAATGCCAACAAAGCAAGATGATGTTTTCCGATCTCCCAAATGAAATGAACAACTGAATGCGTTTTTTTTTTCTTCAATTTTTATGTATTTAAACTATGTGCAAGCAATTATCTAATATGTGTATTGTACTATAACTGAAGTCAGTAAAACAACCTATTTTCAAAATTAATACAATCGGGATATATTTGGAAGCATAATGCACTTTGAATTTGACGTCCGATCCGGAAATTAATTAACTATAAATTAATTAACCGAGAGAAAAAGTATTATGTGCATAGAAATTTAACTTAAAAATAAAGAGCATTTGCCAAATATAGAAATTTCACTAATATTTCATCAGAGAAGACTGCGTTGCTGAAAGAGTTTTAAAATGAGACGTGAAAACTTATTATCTCATAAAATTAGACGTAGCATGCCTGTAAAATAACAAAAGATAATTCTAAATTTCAAAAAACAGATTATCCTGATTATATAAAACTTTGCACCTAATGTACATATTTCGCCGGATATAATATAATTAGATTGCTCATGTACTAACAAAACGATATTAAAAAGAGTATTTAGAATATTTAGATTTTGAAATAGCTAATTTTATTTCATCATAAAACTAGACAAACAGACCCGAAGCGAGCCTTGATAATGTTACAGTATCCGTGCCTGTGACATAGCAAACCCCCTGCAGATCACCCCTCTTTGTACTGGGTACCAAAATTCACATAAATGCCCATACAAAAAACGATACATCGCTGGATCTGCAAAATGTTCTACAAAAACTATATCTAAATTGCTAACCTCTGTCTTGACAGCTGTCAAAGAAGACCTTCTAAAATACTGCGATACTTTTTTCAAGAAGCGGTGTAAATGAAATGTGGATTTTGAAAAACTCCAAAGGGTCCAGTGTTAAAACAACGTTCCCCACTGACAGCCATCATGGATATGATGTGGACTTGCCGAAAACATTTTTAAAGGGGGCCACCTAAGGACCATTGTGAGTAAGTTTGGTTGGAAATTAGTCCAGTATTTTCAGATGAGAAGATTTTTGCAATATTGTCCAATTTTCGACGAAGTTCCACGCTGTCAGCCATCTTAGATGAAGTGCAGACTTGCCGGACAAAATTTTTAAACGGGACCACCAAAGGACTATTGTGACCAAGTTTGGTTCCAATTGCCGCAGTGGTTTCAGAGAAGATCTTTAAATGTTTTCCCATAGGGTCCAATGTTAAAACCGCGTTCCCCGCTGGCGGCCATCTTCGATATGATACCAACTTCCCAGACATTTTTTTAAAGGGGCTACCTAAGGACCAGTTTGACCAAGTTTGGTTCCAATTGGCCCAGTAGTTTTAAAGGAGAAGATCTTTGAATATAGGGTCCATTTTTTGACAAAGATCCCACTGGAGGCCATCTTGGATGGCGTGTTGACTTGCCGGTCACATTTTTTAAAGGGACCACCTAAGGACTATTGTGACCAAGTTTGGTTCCAATTGGTCCAGTGGTATAAGAGAAGAAAATGTTTGAATGAAAACTTAACCAAGGACAGACCACGGACGAAGTGATAAAATAAAACACAATGGCATAGCTGGGTCATCATTAAATACAATGCATGCCATGAAGCCTAGTAGCTATGTATTAATTTATCAGGACATGAAATTTGCATGGTATGGTAGGCAAACAATAATCTCTGCAGGACACAAAATATATTTATTCATGAAATTCATGAAATTGTAACAATTCAAAATATGCCTATACTCCTAGCTCCCATGTCATCACAGAAGATCTCAACATCTTGCAGGACAAAGAGCTTATTAATTTCTTAAAGAAAGGTCCAAAATATAGGCCACCTTCTAAAATTAATTGGTAAGATTGTCGTAATACCATTCACGACTCACTTAGGACTTATTGTAAAAATTGGGTTAAACGTGAACACGTTGACAAAAAATCTTTGGATTCTTTTTTCAATGCTAACATGAAAATTGTCGATATCCGAATTAAATATTTTGAACAACATTTCCGCTATGACAACATAAATAAACCAACGGTTTCTCGCATCCAAAAGAAACTTAAAGAGTTTGGCAAGGAATTCGTTTTTGTTCCAGCTGATAAGGCTGCTAATAACATCATTGTAGTTTGTCGTAAACATTATATAGAAGTACTCCAAAAAGAAATCACGTGTATCAACAAAATATTTTTTTTCAAAAGTAACATTATTTTTGGGGGTAGAAAGCCTCCTTCAGAAATTTTTTTCCCTCATTTTTTTTTCATCATTTTGGCAGCCAAAATATTTTTTTCACATAAAATCAGGTCCAAAATATTTTTTTTACAAAAAAACCATAGCCCCCCCTTTTCAAGTTAAATGGTCGGTCCCTAACAGCGGCCATGTTGTTTGGTCCTCAGACTATCCGAACACATTTTTTAAACTACATACCCTGGTGATGACCAAGGCCAAGTTTGGATTAAATTGGCACAGTGGTTTCAGAGGAGAAGATTTTTTGGAAAAAGGTTTACGACGGACGGACGCCAAGTGATGGCAAAAGCTCACCCTGTCATAGCCAGGTGAGCTAATAAAAACTGGTCCAATCATTCAATTTTTAGCTTCCGTTATAAAGATGATATTTTGTCACTAAACAACACTCGCTTTGGTGATTTTGTTCATCTTATCTAGCCAAAAGAGCTCCAATTAAGTATACTAGAGACATCGACATTTCTTGACCTTCATCTTGAAATTGACAACAGAGGTAGACTTCAAACTAAGCTGCACGACAAACGCAATGACTTCAATTTTCCAATAGTCAACTTCCCTTTTCTTTGAAGCAACATCCCAACAGCGCCGGCATACGGAGATTACATCTCCCAGCTCATTCGATATTCAAGAGCCTGTGTTCGATATAGAGACTGCCTTGATAAAGCCCGGTTGCTTACAAATAGGCTACCTAAACAAGGGTATGTTACCCAAAACTTGAAGTCATCCCTCCCTCCAGAAGTTCTACGGTCGACATCACCATTTTCTGGACCGCTATGGGATATCTGTCTCCCAGATGACAACACAATTTTCCCTTTAAAGCTTAATTGTTGTTTCTTTACCAGAATTTACATGTTCAACAAGGCGGGTGTCTTATAAGAAGCAGGGGATGCTTACTCTACCGGTGCACATGATTTTACCCATGGTTTTTATTGGGTCCGTGTTGTTCATCTTTTTATGTAAGTGTATGTGTTCATTTTTTTCTGTTCCGTACTCATGTCTTTGTTTCTTTGTTTCCGATGTTGCCATCGTCCTTCGATTGATTGTTTTGGATTGACGGTTCAGTTCTCACTTACTTTACATCATTCTTATAGATTCTTTAATATAAACACTGCTATATATAGCTTGAATTAAGTTTGGTAATAAGTGTATCTTTATAATAAAACGATGGAAAGGAGAGTCATGATATAAGTAACAACGGCAGTAGAATACCGAAGGAACAAGGGAAGCGATAACTACAAAAATCGAAGTCCAAAGACATGGCAGAAACGGTAACAGATAAAAACAAAGACAAAACAAGGACGTGAGACAGCTACAATGCACGGAAATAAAAAGATAACATTAAGAACTAAGGCACTCATAGTAAATGAGGTTAATGTAGCGAACTGTAAAAGGTTCTAAAAGAGCTATCCATAAAACTTTTACAAACACTTCATTCTAGGACTGAAAATGAGACATAAACTGTATTCCAAAAGTATAATTGAATTGAGACATTGACAATATATCGGAAATACAAAGAAAAAATGACACCGAACAGAAAATTAGAGACAAACATACAGATGATAAAGTACAAGTACAAAAGAAAAATAATGGTTGAGACCAGGTCCACCGGTAGGGTAAACGTTTTCTGTTTGTATGAAGACACCTGCAGTGTTGAGCATGTCAATTTCGGCAATGAAGTCAAATCCAAAAGCAAAAAAAAACAAACTTAAGTAGTTAACGAAAAAGATAAATTGTCATCTGGAAACAGATATGCCATAGCGGTCCACGAGATCGTGATGTCGACAGTAAAACTTATAATAAGGGATAATAACCTCGCTTTAGTAGCTTATTATTCAGCAACATAGCTCTGTCAGGGGAAAGTTGACTATTGGAGAGTCAGACAGCTTAGTTTGCAATCTACCACTGTTGTCAATTTCTAGATGAAAGTTAAGGAATAAGGCAGATATCCTAAGTTTCTACCTCTTTTGAATAGTTGAGATGAATAGTGGACCTTTGTGATTATATCCATGCCCAGTATTATATGATTTTTTCAGTAGTTTGATATTTTTGCTGCTTTACCTCAGATTTGAAGTTCAAAAATTATCAAATGAAGGGGCATATCTTTGCTACATCTTATATACACAATGTTAAATTTGTCTGTTTCGGTCATTGTTATGTTGTCTTTTTTTATACTTAACCAAGTGTAGGGTGAACGTCGTTGAGATTTCCAAATAGTAGATTGTGGTCATACTAAAGAAAGCCATCAGGGAACTTAGTTAAGTATAGGATCTAGTGGGAAATACATTTCAAGATTTTCTCCCCTGAAAGCATAAGAATGATTATATGAGTATTTTTATCACATTAGTCCTCGGTCAATCTTTTTCAAAGTTTGTGATATGTATATGCAAGTCCGGCTACCCCGAGTTCCTATTCCCGGTCATTGTAGGTGTTTACTGTTATACTGTTTTTGTAATGCATGTACCTCATCATCTAAGGTAGATAACAGCAAGAAGCATATTTTAGCACAAAACTCTTTTGAAATGCAACAAGATTGCTTCCATTGATAAGCGTATTGGATAATGGAATTGCCGAAATCCCACCAATCTGAGAAAGGGAGACAGGAAATGGTAGTATTCTTTCAAATGACCTGCGTCTATTTAAATGGACCGGGTAATATTGCCATGAATAAACAATGCACATGCGACGACTGCAAAATATACCTCGCTCCTGATCTTGATTTTCTTAATCCTGTTTATTATATGTCTATTTAATACAATATAGTTCGTAAGAATACTTGATGAAACATTAGACACACTGATTTGCAAGAAAAAAAATGCAAGCTAAAATAATAACTGGGAGGTATAAAAATCATGACAATAAAGATTACTATGTTCTTGCTACAGTGGGAGTTTTTAAAAAATAAACTGACACTTCTAAATTAATTGATTTACCATTCACATACTTTAGCTATTAAATCAACAAATTATTACAGCACTTGTTTTAAATTTCGAATACTTGTCATAAGTGAGTTAACATTAAAAAAAAAACTAGAGTCTCTCATGAACCTGAATCTCTCAAACTGGACTGATTTTATTCAGTCTCATCAGAAGACCATCAATTATTATTCATACTATATATTAATACACCAGATGTTACAGTTACAGTTTTGGAGCAGATACTCAAATACTGATGGCCATCTTGGATAATGTTAGAACATAAAAATCACAAAGGGCACCACCCAAGGAATATGTCATAAAATTCGATTTACATTGTTCAAGTGTTCCAGAATCGAATATCATTAGGGACCGACCATTTAACCTGAAGGGGGGGGGGTTATGGTTTTTTTTTCTGGACAGAAAATTTTTTTCGCGCTTCGCGCGAAACAAATTATTTATTTTTTGCACGTGTATCAACAAAATATTTTTTTTCAAAATTAACATTATTTTTTGGGGCAGAAAGCCTCATTCAGAAAATTTTTTTTCATCATTTTGGCAGCCAAAATATTTTTTTTCACATAAAATCAGATCCAAAATATTTTTTAGAAAAAAAAACCATAGCCCCCCTTCAAGTTAAATGGTTGGTCCCTTAAACCTATTTAAAATAAGGTCCTATGTGAATCTATATTCCCCGCTGGCAGCCATCTAGGATTAGGTAGGAAGAAGAAAAAAACAAAGACTATTAGAGGGATCACCCAAGGACTTTTGTATCATCAAATCTGGTAAAACATTTAAGTGATTTTGCAGGAAAAGCATTTCCCGTAGGGTCCTTGGTTAAACTATGTTCCCAGCTGGTGGCAATCTTAAATGAGGTAGGAAATAAAAAAAATAGCAAACTTTACAGGGGACTATGAAAGGACTATAACGTTAAAATTTGATCTTAATTGTTCAAACAGTTTCAGAGAAGAAGATATTTGAATGCATTTCCAATAGCGTCCCATGCTAAAGTTAATGAGAACCGAACTGTAAGCGAAAACGCATAATCTAAGGAAACTGGCAAAATCTAAAAACAAATACATTACATGAGTGCGGCACAAAAAAGAAAAATGAAGACCAACATACATACAACATGGATCAATAAAAACCATGGGTTAAATCATACGCAGCGGGAGAGTATACATCTCCCTCTTCCTTAAAAATACCCGCCGTGTTGAACACGTCAATTCTGGCGGTAAAATCAAATCCGGTAGACAAAAAAATCAACTTATGGTACCTGTAGATAGACACTATTGAGCTGCGCAATTCAATCACGCATTAGAAAAATAAAGAGTCGGATACGGGGAAGGTTTGATTTTCGGTCCGGCCGGAACAGTAGTTTGACGGTTTTGCCTTTGTGACGTCATAATCAAATGACAGATGTGAAACGTTTACTTTGCCGCGAATTAACTCCCTTTTCCCGTAAGTAAAAACAAAAATACATCAAATTCTCATGGATAAAAAGTTCATTTCTATTAAGCTAAAATTTGCCATTTTCTCTATGCATTTTAGGTAAAAAAAAATGGCTTAAAATGAGCAAACTTTGAATTCTATTCTAGAAAAAGCAAGCATGGTGACCCATACTTTTAATACAGATTTCGAGTATGATGATTGGTTCTTCAATTGTGCCGATTTACAAAACAATCGCATGGATATGAATATTACTGTCTATCTACCTTAAGTTGTAAAGGGAACGATCGGGTGTCATCTGGGAAACATATCCCATAGCGATCCATAAGATAATAGTAGTATAGGGGGTTACCTCAGACCACTTTTGGCGAGGAGCCCCATAGTGCATTCTTTGTAAAATATTTTCATTTTCCCCTAATTTTCCCTAAAATATGCAAATTAGTTCAGGAGGGATTTTTTGTGCTTATATAGAGGGCGCTGTAATCGTTATTGGACCTTTGACCCCTTATAGAGGGCGCTGCAAGTATTGACGAGGTGATAAGTGTGTCATTGGCCTTTGGCCTCGTCTTGAGTGCCTCGCCTTTGGCTTTGACTTCACTAGTCCATAGTGTTGTCACTGGTCTTGCCCTACCTCTATCCAAGGTACTTGATAGAGGCTGTTGAACTGATCCTGGCTTAAGACATAAATCTGATAATCGGGTATGCTGGCTTGAAACTTTTTGATTTCTTCTATACCGCATTTTGTCAAAGGCATTCCGGCCCGGGCATGTAACTCAATGGCTAATTCCTCTTGAATACGCCGTCCTTGTCTAATACTATTCCATTTAGGATGACCCTCGATTCTCGCTTTTGCCGTTACGATAGCTCTGGCACAACAGAGGTCGTCTTTGTTTTTAATCTGGATGATAGACTCTTTACTGTACACAANCCTCCATTTACCATGGATTGACCAATCAGAATGCAGGAAAAGGAACCAATCAAATCACCCCTTACAAAAATAACCAGCCAATCACAGCCATCGATACAAATTACTTTGACTATATAAAGGCGCGATCAACCGGCTTCCTCAGTCGCCAGACTGCCATTCTGCTGACCAGTTCGAAGTGAAAATACCTTAAGTAAATGGTAAGTA
>MJUU01072230.1:15354-26097 GCA_002080025.1 Modiolus philippinarum
TTGATGCCTCTTTAGATTGAAAACAAAAAGATGCATGCTATATGATTATAAGAGAATTCGTGTATCCACATTGCAGATGCAAGACGACAATTTATCTTCAGTTCAAGTTTCATTACATACGGTGCATCTGCAAAATAATTTTAAATTTACGACTTCGCCTAAAGACAAACAAAGGCTGGCCTGTATGGAATGGGATTTCCACCAAAATTCAAAGCTTGTTAAATGTACTTCTTGATTCGGAACCGTGTTTTCCTCATTTGTAAAGTTTTATACTGTAATATTTTAATTGTACAATTTCTAGGTGGTATTTTCTGTTTCTGTTTAATCATTAATTTTGTCTTTCCTTTTTATTTCGAGAAATGTTATCCTCTCTATTCTGCTATGATTATGGAACACGAATGATATGCTCGATCTATGGTACCTGTCAGCCTTTCAAATAAAACGTCCTGTTTTGTCATAATCTTTGCTTGTCAGTTCGGTAATAAACACTTGATATTATTGTAATGATGGGGTTTCCGGGCGTTGGATCCCCTTTTTTAAATTTCATGCAAAACTTATGCAAATAGCTAAAGAATGGCAAATAATTGAATTCCCCATTTGTGAAGAATGGGGATCAGTCTAAAATTCAGGCTAACCAGTATATAAAAAAGTGCTTCGAGCTTTTAAGTAAACCTTAGCACCCTTTTCACTGCATTGTTATTGCTTCAGAGTTAAAGTTTATGACAAGGTTTTTTTTATATCTTTTTATTTTATCCATTTATTTTTTTAGTGGTTGGAAAAAATATATTATGCAAGTGCACTCCATCCAGATCTGTATAAGTGATAGCTGGTTTTATATTCATGCCAGTTGCAGACGTTTACATAAATTGCAATTCTCAATATATGTATCTTGTATCAACCGACATGTCACTAGCCTGATGGAGTTGTACTCCTTTCATCTACATATTTGCTTCTTGTCATCATTGATAAAATGAGAAAAAAAAATGCCGAATATAATATTGCATGTAATAAATTGTATGTGTTGAAAGAGTACCTAGCCGCATGATTCTTGATTTTATTTGTAGTGTTTGAAATGTCTTGTTTATTTGTTTATTATGTACTTTAATTATATGTATTGCCATCAACTCCCAAAGAAGTAAAGTTTTGCTTTTTAATAAATTATTTTTTTTTATATTCAATATTTGTTTATCTTTTATTTTTATTTTGAACTTTGAGGTATTTCCTGTAAAAAACACCTCTTATTATACTTTATGAATAGAAATAGCATAATTAGCATAGTTTTCAACTATTCAATGCTCGAATAATGTCGTTATTGATAAGTCAGGTACGGAAATAAGGATCAGATACCGGAAATGATCCGTCGTTTATAATTTCGGTCAAAAACGGGAACGAAGAAACGTAGATTTTGGAATTTTAGGATGTGAGCGCCAACGTAGACCACCGAGATTTTTTACAAACAAATTGGTGAGTAAACAACCTACAAATCTATGGTAATTTGACGGTGGTCTACGTTGGCGATATTTAATTTTAGACGCGTAGATGACAAAATCGTAGATTTTTGCCGTTCTGTCGGGTTTTCATTAACTTTGACACCTTTAAAATTGAACAATGTAAGTTCATGATGAAAAACAAGTATCAGAATACAAAGAATGGTTGCTATAATTTATTCAAATAACCCCTAGTTCGTTTTCCGTGCTAAACTAATATGCGAAGAAAAGGGGGGCCAAAAACAGCCTTTATCGTATCTTGTCCTTTCATGTTATGAAGATATGCATTTATAGCGTCATGAACGTCATGCCGATTTTACACATTTTTCGTCGTATAGACCATCTTTTGCAGGCTATATCTCAAAAATAAGGACGGTGACATATGTTTTTCTTTATAGATATGGATTGGTGACGCTGAGATCTACGTTATGTTAGTTTTTAGTTCATATTCGTATATTCTGACATACAGAAAAGTAAAAAAAAAACAGAAATTTTGAGCTCAAATTGTGGATTTTCCCTATTTGTCTTTGTAAAATTTGGCACCGAAAATGGCATTTTCAATTGAAAATATTGCGAAAAAAAGCACGGTGACCCCCTAATTGAATTTCATTTTCTGATGTAACATATTAAAATGATTACATATGCAAGATTTCGTGGCAATCGAAATTGTTCTCGTTTGGTATCCTCTGACCTTAATTGAAATCACAAAATATAATGCTAATTCCTTTATACATGTAAAAGAACAGATAGGAGGAAACACCTACAATGGCCGAAAATTATAATAATATCCCACAACGTATAAGACAAAAGGCAAACGTAGACAGCGATAGAAACTCGGGACAGCCGGACTTGGTACCGGCACTAGCAAAAGCCAGTGGAAGGGTTAAACCAGTTCATGGGTACCCAAACCTCCACTTTATCTGTCCTGTTCCCCTATAGTATAAAAACATACGAAAAAAACCCAATACAGGTAAACTACTAACTCCGTGACCACGAACTTGAAAGGAGAGAAAAAGACAATACGTAATTTGGAAAGCTCGCGACTAAACTGCCGGCTATCTCAAGGAGCCGAGTATGTTTGTAAAACACTGTCGCACTACGGAAGAAAAATCAAACTGAAAAGTTCCCGAAGGGTTTTGTTAAGAATCATCATAAATTCAGCAGACATGTATATATGCGCCCTATAGTGTAATTTAAAGCATGGACTTGATTAGTCGGGTTTATAAGAAACATAATGGAAAAAATAACAAAATACCGAAGTGGACTGTAACAAAAGAAAGCGATGACCACAAAGACATGGCAAAAACGGCGACAGAGAAAAACATAGACAAAAGAAGGAAGTGAGACAGCAACACGGAACGGAAATAAAATGATAACATTTAGAACTAAGGCACTCATAGTGTGAACTGCCCTGAAAACCGGGAGTGACATCAGGTGCTCTGGAAGGGTAAGCATGCGCTGCTCCACTAGCGGCACCCGTCACAATATCAGTTAGTCAATCCAGGGATGAGTCAAATCCGGTTATGTCAAATCCGTGAAGACGTGAAATCTAGCTGAAAATGTCCGTCTTCATTTGGAATGTGACAATATACTTTTTATTCCTATTTCAAAAACTGCAATGGATACAGTATGTCACCTAGCAAGCTTTTCAAAAAGAAGACAAATCAAAACATTCTAGTCAATTATAGTAATCATACGAAATGATTACGGGTGCCAATATATGGGTGCCAATAAAACCGTTTAATCCTATCGCTAGCCTTTGCTAGTGCCGTTACAAAGTCCAGCTATATCAGAGTTTTAATCGTTGTTTACGTTTGTGTTGTCACATTTGTGTTTTTCCTGTGCATTCCCTATTTTTTTAATTTCAGCCATGATAAATGTCTCCTGTTATCTAATAAATATATATAACGGGGCTGATTTAAGCGGTGACGAGAGAAACGTGCGACTACACCCCCCCTAAAAAAAAACAAAACAAAACAAAACAATAACAAAAAAAAAAAAAAAAAAAAAAAAAAAAAAAAAAAAACAGAAAAAATATACTTTATTGGGAGAATCCAGGTTTTGTTTGGCCATTATTCTTGTAAAAATTTCGCTTGGCGATTTCTATTTTAACATTTAAATTTTGAATCCGCCCCTGCATTAAAGCATATTTAAAAGTGTATACATTGGAAAAATTGAAAATTTGTTCAACTTGTTCGAACAGTTGATATGGCCAGACAGTAATTGGTAATTCTCCAACCTGAGGTCACAAGTTGATTTTCTTTGGATGTCTTTTCCACAAACATGACTAACGGTTTACTTGTACAAGAATTTATATAAAAGAAACCCGCAAAACATTCTATTATTAGACATTTTTGTGTATCAAAAATTGATTAAAATTTTTGTGTATCAAAAATCGATTAAAATTTTTGTGTATCAAAATTCTTTTTAAAAATTGATTATATATCTCATTCCTCATATCAAACAATATTTTCAATTATATCTTAAATTAACAACATTTAACACATATTTGTATTTTCTTTGCAGAGAAGAGAAAGAAGGGAAACTCACTGAAAGTATTGAGTTGACAACAAGAACCGACTGCAACCTAGAACAGACAGAAACTCAAGAACAAACAATAACACAAGCCGCAAAGGTCGATGAAATACCAGATCAGGTTGCAAAGGTCAACGGAACAGCAAACGAGGACACAGTATTCGAGGGACAACAAGACGAGCTCATAAATAAGCAAGTTCTTATAAATTCGTTTTTCTCCTTTCTTTATAATTATGGTAATGATTGTTACAAATTGATTATTCTATTTGACCCACATGTTAATTACCCCTTTAGCTATATCATTCTTGAAGAAAACTCATGAATTGTAAAGTAAGTGAGAAACGATTCTGCAGTAAAAATACGAACAATCCAAGGACAATGGCAATATCGGAAATGCAAAGAAAAAATGACATAACATGAGCAAGGCACAGAAATGAAAAATGACACAGTGAAACAAGTCTTATGGATCTTCACTGCTCAATTCGATATAAATATTTACAATTGACTGATTGCAGACCTTTCATTATTCTTTAGTTTTGAAAAGGCGCATCCATTGCTTTGACTCTTATAAATGGTTGGTTTAACTTTTAATTTATGATAAAAATTTGTTTGTAATATTGTTTTCGTCTTGTCGGTTTTAACAGAAATGAGCATTCATACATTTTCGTTAGTCAAGTGTTTGGGGGCCATGTTTGTGGGAAAAGACATGGACCTCAAGGTTTTGACTTAGGAAGATGATATTCATAGTGAATAACAACATCATCTAACACTTGAAATTTGTACTAGAACTAGCACCATTAATAAATAATAATAAACTACTAAAAACATGACAAAGAAAATAAATAGGGGTAAATGTCAGGGAGACAACATCCAAATCTCCAGGTTGAAAACGACCCAATACATAGCATTTAGTGGTCACCGTAAGGTTTTCACAAGAATGAAAAACCTAACCATGCATATAGTAAGCCCTAAATGGCCACAAAAAGTGAAAAAAAAGATTAAATCAATAGAAACAAACCACATTCAAGAACAGGAATATCAAGAATTAACATTTTATAAGAAACAAGGACAAGCCAATGACCAACATATTCCAGACTTTGGAGAGGCAAAAGCTTACTATGTGGTAACGGTTATTTTTGGATATTCTTTTTTTGACTGACGTTTAGGCTGTCTCATTCTTTTTGGAAGTTTACTATGACTTTGTGGTAACGGTTGTCTTTGGATTTTTCTGTACTTTTTTGGGGGGAACAACGGTTATGTTTCAATTTCTCTTCCTTTTTTGAAGTTGACTATATTATTTCAGTTGTCTTTGGAGTATTGTTTTAAGACTGACGGCTAGATTCTCTCTAATTCTCTTGCAGTTAACTAATAGGGCCTGTAAGTCTCGTACAATTTTGGATCTTCCGGGATCAAAAAATGTACCCGGAAGTTACATTTTACACAAACATATATGACGTTTCAAACAAAAATCTGAACGTCATAATCCTCAGACGTCGTTTAATGGCGGGAATCGTTTTCGAATTGCCTGTTTATCGTAAATTCTCGTGAGTCACACGACGAGACTTACAGACCCTATATGTGGTGACGGTTGTCGTTGGATAATTCTTTCAGAGTAACGGTTGAGTTCTCTCTTACTTTCTTGAAGTCTACTATATGGTACTGATTGTCTTTGGATTATTCTTTTTTATAATGACGGTTAGGTTCTCTCTTACTTGATTCCTTGTAGATTTTGATATTCTCAACATAATATGAGAAAGCAGCAAAACAAATATTACAACGTAAATAAAAAAAAATATTGATAAGAAAGGATAGAAAAAAAAGAAAAAACAAAAAGACAAAAACAAAAACAAAGACAAAATGAAAAAAAAAACAAAAAGAAAAAAGCAACAAAATAAATATAAAAATACCCCCCCCCCCCAAGAAAAACAACAAAAAATAAAGCATAAAAGAAAAGAAAAAAGAACAAAAAACAAAACAAAACAAAAAAACAAAACAAAACAAAACAAAACAAAACAAACAAACAACCAAAAAACAAAAAACAAAAACAAAAACAAAATAGCCCCCCAAAAAACCCAAAACAAAAAAAAACCCAAACAACAGATGATTTTTTTTATCATAACTTACACATATAAAATGGGTTTCCGCGAACTAAGATTACGAGTATTCCATTCGTTTGTGACACTCACGTGGGGTTAGATCAATAATAGTTTAAAACATGTATATTTGGTATTAAATATTTTTTTCATGTTTTGAAGTGATACAAGTTAGAACATTATGTTGTAAAATCATATGATATATTGATATGATCTAAGCGAACCGGAAATGCGTTTGACCTTTGGAATGTTTATTTGACATTGAAGTTTTTTTTTTTTACCACTGATCAATATTTTTATCACAAAACAGAGAATCGACAAAGGAAACCATAACTGATGAGAACAAAGAGCAGAATACAGCAGCTGAAATAACAAATAATAACACAGAAGAGTCCACAGAAACTATTGATGGCAATAATACAACAGAGGAACCGGAAGTAACAACTGACAGCATCAAGACAACAAGGGGACCGGCAGCAACTATTGATAGCTATAACATAGTACAGGACACCGACCATGTGCAAGTGTTTTTTTCTATTTTCTGTGTTGAAAAAATATAGTTATATAGTATTCGTGGTAATAAACATAAACGGCCCAGTGACATTTTATTCAGTGTAAGCAGAGAGTTGTTGTTAAAACATCTCTGTCAACTCTTTATTCTATTGAGGCTGGTGTGCCTCAAAGTTCCGCTTTAGCACCTTTGTTGTTCGCTACCTTCATATTTGATATTCCCGAATGACCGAATGATGATAATGAATCACAAATATCACAAATACAAAATTGGATTAGTCATGATTGAAATGCACTAAGCGAATGTTTGCATAACTGGCTTATGTCACTAAACCCACTGAAATAATGTTGTTTGCAAAAATTGAAGTTTACGAAGCTTCCCGTTAATATTCCTGTTACAAAGTCTCTCCAAAATTTAAGTCATCTTAAAAAAATAACGTTTTAATACATTTCATTATTTTATAAATATGTTTATTCAATTTAGCATTGGCGTTGAGGTTTACATCTATAAAATGTTTGTGAGAACTCGGAACAGGAGCATGCTTTAGAGGGTGTATGTTCAAGTAGGTGAAATCAAGAAAAAACTTTATTCGGTTTACATTCGACGAATTCTTGAATGTACTTGTAAATAACGGGAAAATTGTGGTATCGGAAATATGAATAAATTAGAGAAGGTGCACCAAGAAACAAACCGTAAATTAACAAGACAACCAACGTTTTCAGAAGTGAGATTTTTTTGTCATAAATTGAGCACAGTGGTTAGAATTTCTCGCGCAATTCGAGGCTTTGGTCAGATGTACTTATTTGCGGCAAGCACCCTTTGACCAATATTTCAAAATTACGTATGTTCTTTTTCTCTTGTTCTTTAGTAGTCTACCTGTATTGGGTTTCATTTCCGTATGTTAATATACTATAGGACAACGAGACAAATAAATAAGAGTTTTAGGTTTAACTCTATCGCTAGCTTTTGCTTGTGCCGGTACCAAGTCCGGCTGTCCCCAGTTCCTATCGTTGTTTACGGTTGTCTTTTGTCTTAAACAAAGCTTTTTTATAATTTCATCAGTAAGTTAGGATTGTTAAATATCTCATAGCAAACTCTAATCAATTTTATAAAAATGTAATTATATAAGTTAAATTATATTAAATATTTCATTCGCATTATGCATTTATATGAAAATGAAAATGAAAAATTCCAACAAATAAAGTATATAAAATAAAGATTATACATTGATTATCATGAATTGTTAATATTTTTTAGGCATATCTCTTTCAGAAGATCATTATGAAAATAAAACCTGTTGCCTATTTAAAGTAGAATTCATTTACTTGCCTACTCATTCACTATATAATGGCTTTGACGTCACAATGTTGGATTGGATATTTGAGACAGCATCTCACGATCTCATACAAAACGGACGGTATATCTCTAAACTGAAAAGCAACGATAGTAAAATACCGAAGCAATAAATACCATAATACCTAAGTTACTATAATTTGATTTTTACAAATAGCAATTTCGACAACTTAGGGGGTGGTAAAGGGGGGTCCCCAACACGAAAGAACGTGCTTAAAAATTGCCGAAAACGAAACACGAGTGATATAAATGGCCAATCACGAAACACGGAAAATTGCTGCTCGTAGTTCGCCGAAAACTTGAAAAGTCATTATCATTTATGGTAATTCATGCATCTTATCTAAAGTTTTTTGCCTGAAAGCTCCTAAAATCAATGAAAATCTGTGAATGTTTGCTCTGTGATGCTTTCCGGTACCGTTACAATTCTACTTTTAACAAGTCCCGATTTCTTACAGGAAAATGAACACGCACGAAATATGAAATACCCAAAACGAATCACGAGCTCAAAATATGGACAAAAACGAGGCACGTGAAATAATGCCAACACGAAAACACGAGGAATAAAAACTCAAAACACGAAAACACGAGTTTATAAAACGCCAAAAACGTTGCACGAAAAATAACCCTTTACCACCCTCAACTTATGCTTCTTCAGATCGAATCTAAATTTTTGGAAAACAATTAACCGAAATAAGTATAAAAGCTGATACAGAACATAACCCTAATAAAGTTAAAGGAACCAAGTTGCCAATAGAAAAACATCAATGACATGAGACAGCCGAAAAACACGAAAATAAAAGCACAACATATAACAAATCTGTTGTATAAACCTAATAATGATATTTGTTGATTAGATATGCTGTCGTGATTAAAAAACCAAAAGAAGGAGAAACAGCTGATGGAATCTCAAACAACGGATTAGACGCCAATGTTGATGGAAGCAAAACTGGAGAAGATAAAAAAGCAGATGAGGGGTAATTGTAGTGACGTTTATTTTTCACATAATGCAATAAAATCATAAGGCTTGGTGTTCAAATGACCATTCTCTTTCAGACAATTAGTCTCCACATTTTTTAAACAGTGCATGATTGATTTTTTGGCACTTTTCGCCAATTGAACATGTTTATCTTTTGTTCATTGCGACTTGTTTTGTTTACTTAAATGTATGGTTGTACTCCTACTATGTTTCATGATATTCCAATTATCCGTCGATAGCTATGATTTTTCTAACCTTTATACTACATTACCGCATACACTCATCAAAGAGAAATTTTCGTATTTGATCAAATGGTCTTTCAAAAAATCAGGATGTACGTACATTTGTTGCAATACATTTAAATCGTTTTTCAGTGACGACCAACATGACAAATATAGCAACTGGACATGTCAGGATATGATAAAAGCATTAAATTTTCTTCTTGATAATATTTTTGTTCGTTTCGGTGATACAGTCTATCGGCAAAAAAGAGGTATTCCTATGGGTACCAACTGTGTACCTCTCATAGCAGATTTATTTCTTTATTGTTACGAGTCACAATTCATGGCAAAAATTCAAAAAGACCCTTCTAAACAGCATTTAGTGGATAAAATTAACAATACATATAGATATTTGGACGATATTTTGGCTTTAAATAATCTTGAATTTTCTAAACTTATAGATGAAATTTATCCTGCAGAACTTACTTTAAATGAATCCAATAGCAGCAGTGATTATACCCCTTTTTCTTGATCTTGATATATCAATAAATCAAGGAAAGTTAAACACGAATGTTTATAATAAAAAGGATGATTTGTCCTTCACTAGGTCCGCTAGCCCCTTCTTACGGGGTCTACATTTCACAACTTGTTCGATATGCACGAGTATGTAGTGATGTTTCTGACTTCAACGACCGAAATCTTTGTCTCACTGAAAAACTTCTGCATCAAGGGTTTAGATATCATAAATTGATAAAAACATTCTCTAAATTTTATTATAGATACATTGACTCATTGAGAAAATTTGGTTCTACATGCAGGGCTCTTATGAATCAGGGCATTTCATATCCAGACTTCTATGGCAATATCATTGATCATCATTTACAAATCGCATAAATTCAAAAATTGTCCTTCCAAACTTATTAATCCGTTGAACAAACTTATTCATAAAGGATATAAATACAGCATTGCTGTTAAATCTTTACTTCTGATTTTTGTTGGCAAAAATATTGATCATCTCCTAAATGCTTTACACCATAACTAAATTTAAACAATTTTTCATATTGGCAGTATTTGGCATTGCACAATATCATATTCTTCTTTCATAATTGATGGATGATGTTGTCATACCAAATCTATTTAGAAGTATTTCAATTGAAGTTTCATATGTAAGAAGGCTTAATATCATAGTCAACGGAAATTATGTCCTTAGCTAGCTGTCAGTAACTGCGAGCATTTGTCCGAACAGTGCCTGTGTGTATTGTCTTCATGTTTTATGTACTTCATTGTAATGGTACTCGTCTTGATAAGTTGGACTTTTTTCTAGTTTGATTTTTACTGTGAGTCTTTTTGTGTTTTTATTTTTAACCATTCACTACACATAGGGGAGTGTTTGGATCCAAGAAAACGAGTTTAACCCCACCGCAATTTTTGAGCCTGTCCCAAGTCAGGAATATGTTGGTCATTGGCTTGTGCTTGTCTTCTTATAAAAGTTTAGTTTCTTGATATTTGGGTTATTGAGTGTGGTTTGTTTCCATTGATTTATTCACTTTTTTACCATTTTGGGGCC
>MJUU01072231.1:0-40870 GCA_002080025.1 Modiolus philippinarum
TTTAAATAAAAAATGAAATAAAATGCACGTAAAGGAAATGTCTAAAAAATGGTAAATACAAAGATTTTGTATGCCCGGCTAGTACGCACCTCTACATCTAAAATATTTTTGTGGTACCTCAATGGATCTACTAGTGTCCAGAGCGCCAGTGTCACCATGTCTATTAAAACGAGAACACCAACCATGGCTATAACTTGCCAATCTTTTATTGTCTACAAAACAAAGCATCCTTGTCATAAAGGAAAAATAAATGCAATCTTATGTTTTGTTAAAGTTAATTAGAAAATCAAAACATACATAATTCTTAAGAAGGTCGATGTTTCATGTACACCTATAGTCATGCATCTGACTAAATATGTGAATTAAGGTCTTTCCCACTTCGGTGGAAAGACCTTCTTGTATTTCTTCTGATTATTATTTTTTTTTTCTTCCAACATTTGCAAAAAAGTCTTAAAAGATATCACTTTGATACTTGGTACCATTATTCAGAAATGGCTGGGCTTAACCAGACTGACCCTGTAAACACGATCTATTTTTAGTAACAGAGTTACATCATCAAACATGGTAAACCTTGTTAGCAGATAAACTCGGAAACCATAATAGATAGCTGATGAAGTATAATTAGAAAAATGTTCGTTAGGTCATGACAAAAATCCATTACATTTGGTCCGAAATTGTCCGATGCACCATTCTTGAGTTATGCCCCCGCAAAATTTGATACTTCCTTAACAATGATTTTCTCCCAAACCGGAAGTGATAGAGACATGAGACCTACACCATCGTTCTTGGTTATTTGAAAAGGTCAAGGTCAAAGGTCTTCGGTGACCTTTATTTTGACCTATAGACTTGTTAGCGGATAAACTCGGAAACCGTAACAGATAGCTGATTAAATGTAATGGAGAAAATGTTTGTCTTGTTGAGACCTACAATTGTTACATTGGGTCCAAAATCATTGGACCAACCGTTTTGGACCTATGGGCCAAAAACCGATTTGCGATGTATAAATAAGGGGTTTTTTGCCTATAGCTCAAATACCATTGAAGATACAAAGGTATATTCAATACAAAAAATGTTCAGGTAGACTTGACCTTCAAAATGACGTCAAGGTCAAATGTCAAGGTCACATGAAAAAAAAACGCATTTCACGTTAAAAAGTCTATAAATATACATATTAAGCTTAGAATGTTGATTTTCTCTATGAATCAATTAAGAGAACATTCCGACGGAACTTTGGGAAAGACCTATCAATTGTTCTTCGAACGATTGACGTACTAGTTTAACATGTTTTTTCTCTTTATGTGGCGAACGTCGATATCATACTTAAATAAATAGAGGGTAAATATTGAACAAAAATATTACCGAATACTTACTTGTTTAGATGTCTTTTCTTGTGTAAGTATTCTATATATTCTCCAATCTTTCGCCACTACCGCCCCAATAGTTGTAGAAAAACCAAGAACAAATAACCAGGTATTAATCTGAAAACATGAAATATCATAACGATCATCCGATTAATACAAACAGCAATCTTTCCAAAGCTCCGTTATGTTAAGATGATGTAGATGTATTTTAAAATACCAAAATACCATTATACGAGCACTAAAGGCCGAAAAGAAAAATGTAAAGCTTGCTCACAGAGGCTACGAAGGAAAATCACAACTAAGTCAATTAAAGTCTAGATAAGGTAAGAAAAAATCAATACGTTTCGTTGTTGCCCCACAAAATAATGGGCATTAAACAATTAAGCATGGCGTACTTGTTCATATGATAAGATTTACTATTGACATCCATTAATAGTTCTTGTCTTTGGTCTTTGCTACATTCAGCATTACTCTTTTTGGTCCACAAACATTGAGTGTTTTAAAGAACGAGTTTATTTTGTACCCTTTTGCTTTTGAATGTTCCCACATGTTTAAGCATTCCTATTTTTAAATTTTAAATTCATCTATTTATGTAACAGTTTTAGTTCCTTGAAAAAGTTCTGCTGGTAATTTTGTTTCTATGAAATTACTATAGTGTTGTCGGAAACTCAGGGCATCAGTATGAACGGATCGCACCTTTAGCTTAGTAGCAACCCTATCAAAATTATATTTTAAATATTATATTAATAGGAGATGTTAGATTCAAAGAGTTGGATTTACTAAAGTCTACAAATGCTAAAGCACGATTTGATAACATATTTTAAATGGTAATAGGAAATACTATCCTATGAACAAGTACACCATGCTCAATTGTTTATTTAATAGATTAACAAAAGCAAATTTCCAAATATTTTGATTTGATATGCACTGAAGAGACATAAGTTGTCGAAATGCACATATGCAGAATCCGAATTAATAGCAACTTCGGTATTTTGTTGTTTATTTACCCCGTGCTCGAAGACGTATGTTTATTCTCACAAGACAACTTTCATCTTAAATTATTATAAAAGAAATGATAAAACTGCCCTTTATCATTTGAGACATTTCTTCGACTTTGAATTTGGCCTTCTGATGAAACTATCCCTTTGTCTGTGGTTTCGTTCCAGCAGAACTCAGGGTACTTTTGAAACATAGTTTAAGAAATATATTCCAGCGGCTGAAATATTATATACAATATCAAAATCGATATTGTCGTCACAAGTTTTTGTATTTTGTCTTGTTAGTCCTTTTGGAGTACTGTTTAAAACTAAATGCCTGTGATTGTTTAAGATTATCTCTACAGCAACAATCTTTGTTTAAGTAAGTATTAATTACTGTTCTATTTTCTGATTTTGAATGGATGATTATTTGACCTCATCCGTCCACACTTTGTCTAATATTAACTACCTAACTACCTGGAACATCGAACCTACCAGTGCATTTTATTTTATTGGAAAGATATAGTGCAAACAACATCTAATTTCACATACTGTAATTTACAACAACAATTTATAGGAAGTAATTGAAGCTCATATGATAGTTTAGGTTTGGTTAAATATTTTATGGATATTTGTAATGAAAAAAGCGTAAATACAAACTCTGAGCAATCAAAAGATCACTTTTGTTGATCGGGGCGTTTGTTTTACTCACATCTAGAACGTATAATGATATTAAAGAGTTTCATTGTATGTTTGGTTACGCAGGTTTTCAGTTCAGGTTTGAACATATAATTTATAAAATCAGTTTTTTGTACATTTGAAAAGTTTCTGTAATAATAAAAACAATGGAAATATATTTCTAATTATTAGCAGTGTCAGATTTGTTAAAATCTACCAATTCTTATTTGATAATATAATTATGTCCTTACCGTGCATGTGAATGCAAAAACGTCATTCTTTTGTGTAGCCTCTTTTTGATCCGACGTTGTAATTCCATTCAAAATTACACCAGTATACAAAATTATACTCCCTCCACATATTATGTAGTTCACATTTGGACTTGAAAGCTTTATTATTCTGAAGAAGATTGATTATTGATATAAATATCTGACAATTATACCAGGTTTTCTTACAATCGACTTGATGAGAGTCTTGTGTTTGTCTGTATGTTGTAATCGTCCACTATCTTAAGACACTAGTGCTTTTGTCGGGCAATGGGTGACAGTGATTGTAAGGGCGCTTTGTCAGTTAAATTTACCAGACCATGACCAGAAAAAACATTATTGTAGCGTTGTTCGACAATTGGCAAAGAATTATGCTTAAACTGATGCTAGGGGCCGTCTTGAACTTACTATGAGGTATGAGCAAATCTCATTGTTGAAGGCCTCTTGGTGACTTCGAGATGAAGAACAACAATGAAAGCGTTGTTCCTTTGCTTGTTTTACCATGTATTTGTAGACACTTTGTCTCATGTGCATTTTCACCATCAAAGTTAGTAAGGATATGGAAAAGTTGTAAAAGATTGTGCTAAATTTGTAGAGGGAAAGAAATATTAGCCATTAAGCAACTTTTTGACATGGACCATAACATACATATGAATGATATTCATCCCAGAATTGTTTAAAGGATGTAAAGTTTGGTAAAATAAGACTTCATAACGTTTTTTCCTTAGTCGAATCCCTTGTGTATAAGATATTTCATTTTATTTTTAAACTTGCAATATCTAAATTTAACAAAATTTTGTTAAAACTAAAGAGTATCTCCCTCATGCGTAGCTCTGTTTTTAGATGAATTTTGGCTTTTCTATTCAGATCCTTTTGGGTATTTGTTCTTTATCAGATTTTAAACGTATGTCGGTTTATGGACTTCCAAATGTTTAGATTTGATCTGCACTAAAGAGATATGAGTTGTCGAAATGCGTATATGCAGACGCTAAATTAATGGTAACTTCGGTATTGTGTTATTTGCACAAAAACATTAGGGATAAGTTTTCACAAAGTAATCAGGTAATCAGATAATGCAAAACACATGTGAAAGTGCTTTCTCTCAGGAAGGCTGAATCCAACAATAAAGAGTTCAACTTAAAAAATATACTGTGGAAAAATGCTCATAAAACAATACGTAATTTCCATTGACAGGCGCAGATCCAGGCAATTAGAAAAGGGGAGGGTTCCAATTGGAAAATGAAAGGAGATTTCGCCGAGCGGTGGGAGGCGCGAAATTTTTGGGGGGTATTTCTTGATAAAACATCGGAATATTCATTAAAAAATACATGATTGTCCAGAAAAAAAGGGGTTCCACTCCCTGGACCCCCTCTGGATCCGCCAATGATTGAAATAAGAGTAATTGTTTTATATCTACTTATAAGGGTATTTAAAGGGGCATACCAATCTATTTCTAAAATAGAATTGGCTTTTGATTGCCATACTATTTTTGGATTTATTCATTTGAGCCAATATATGAAAATGGGCGAAATTCAAGATAATCCGCCTAAACAATTCCATATGAAAATCAAAAGATTCATAGTGACTCAATCAAAAAACTTCTTATCCCCCATAATAATTTAATTTTCTTAATCAATCATACAAAGTAAAAACGTTGACCTGATATCCAAGTTATTTCACTTGTGTATTTTGTACTCGTAAAAAAATCAACAATTTCGATTTTAGCGCACCTGGCCTACAAGGCCATTTGAGCTTTTGCCATCAATTTGCATTCGTCGTCATCATGTAAAAAATTTCAAAATCTTCTCTGCAACTGCTGAACCAATTGTAACCTAACTTGGCCTCATTCATCACCAGGGTATGCAATTTCAAATTGTGTTCAATTAGCCCGTAGACATTGTCGCTGTTGCTAAAATAGAACATGTGGTGAATATTGTGTTTTTGCAAATACCTGTAACTCGAAAATCGTTTACAGATATAAAACTAGAGGCTCCCAGGAGCCTGTATCGCTCACCTGGCTTTCAGTTGCCACAATGAAGATAACATTTTAAGTTATACAGTTGAACTTAAGTCTCTCAAACTTTGTTAGCTCAAACACCACCAATATCTTGAACTGTATTTAAAGCCTGATCTTGTATTACTATATTTCTTTGTTGCGCTTTTTTGACAAAAATGTACTTGCTTATGACCACTTTCAACACCAGTTGAAGTTGAGACATAATTTTGTAAATGGCGGTCAACAACAATTTTCAAAACTATATTTTTAAGTTACCACATCAATATTTATTTGGAAACCAAATTTCATTGAAATAGGAAAATGTTGAATTTTCTCGCCTTTTTGGCGGCCCTTTTGAAAATGGCGGCCAACAAACAATTTTCAACACGACTTTTGAAGTCGCAGCATCAATATCCACTTGGACACCAAATTTCATTGAAATCAGACAATGTTGAATTTTCCCGCCTCTTTTGGCAGCCATTTTAAAATGGCGGTCAGCAATTAATTCATAACATCAGTTTTTAATTCACAACATCAATATCCACTTGGAAACCAAATTTCATTGAAATCGGACACTGTTGAATTTTCCCGCCTTTTTTGGCGGCCATTTTGAAATGGTAGTGAACAAACAATTTTTAACATTGGTTTGAATTTGCGACATCAATACCCATTTGGAAACCTAATTCCATTGAAATTGGACAATGTTAAATTTTCCCGCCTCTTTTGATGGCCATTTTGAAAATGGCAGTCGACAAAGAATTTTCAGCATCTGTTTTGAAGTCGCAACATCAATATCCACTTGGAAACCAAATTTCATTGAAATCGGACAATGTTGAATTTTCCCGCCTTTTGTGGACAATTTTTAACATTGGTTTGAATTTGCGACATCAAAACCTATTTGGAAACCAAATTCCATTGAAATTGTACAATGTTTAATTTTCCCGCCTTTTGTGGAAGCCATTTTGAAAATGGCGGTCAACGAACAATTTTTTACATTGGTTTGAATTTGCGACATCAAAACCTATTTGGAAACCAAATTCCATTGAAATCGGACAATGTTGAATTTTCCCGCCTTTTTTGGAAGCCATTTTGAAAATGGTGGTCAATGAACAATTTTCAACACTGGTTTTGAAGTTGCAACATTAATATCTACTTGGAAACCAAATTTTATTGAAATCGGACAATGTTGAATTTTCCCGCCTTTTTTTGGCAGTCATTTTGAAAATGCGGTCAACGAACAATTTTTTTACACCAGTTTACAAGTTGCCATAGCATGGGAAACATTGTAATCAATTTACACTTAACCTTCATCTTCTCTAGTTATGGATATAAAAGACGACAAAATATGAAAATTTGAAAATTCCATGAAAAAGGGCAACAACTCCTACAAAGATTTTTGGATTTTCTTTAAGATTTCAGGGTGGGTAGATCTTGATATGCTGAACCTTTTTGCAATTTACACTTGACCTCTATCTGTTACACTTTTAAAAATAAAAAAAAATGTATTAAAATTTGGAAAATTTCATGGAAAAAGGGCAATAACTCCAACACTAGTTTTCGGATTCTTTAAAATTGCAGGGCGGGCAGATCTTAACATGCTGATTATTTTCACTCCCAATCAAATTTTTGATATCTGTAACGGTTTTCGAGTTATTTGCAAAAAATGCAATTTACCTCTTTGTTCTATTTTTAGTAACAGCAGCCATGTTGCTTGGTTTTCGGACTAATTGAACACAATTTTGAAACTGTTTACCCTAGTGATGATTCAGGTCAAGTTTGGTAATAATTGGCCCAATGGCTTTTGAGGAGAAGATTTTTTAAATTGATGACAAAAAGTATCAAATTTCTTAAATGACCAATAAAGGGCAAAAACTCCTATATGGGTAGTTAGATTTTCTTCAAAATTTCAAGGTGGGTAGATTTCGATAAGCTTAACATTTATGCAATTTCAAGTTGACCTCTATCTGTTATAGTTTTTGCGATAAAAAATAAAAAATATAAAAATTTTGAAATTTTCACGGAAAAAGGGCAATAACTCTAAGACGGGTTTTCGGATTTTCTTCAAAATTGCAGGGCAGGTAGATCTTGTCATGCTGATTACTTTTCCCAATGTCAGATTTTTGATATCTGTAATGGTTTTTGAGTAATTTGCCAAAAACAGCAATTTACCCCTATGTGCTATTTTTAGTAACGACAGCCATGTTGTTTGCTCCTCGGACTAATCGAACACAATTTTGAATCTAGATACCCTGATGATGATTCAGGTCAAGTTTGGTTAAAATTGGCCTAGCGGTTTCAGAGGAGAAGATTTTTTAAAAACTTTACGACGGACGGACGGACGACGGACGCCAAGTGATGGCAATAGCTCACATGGCCTTTTAGGCCAGGTGAGCTTAAAAATGACAAAAGTAAAAATTATCAGGGTGACAAAATCTATCTACCCTGCAATTTTCAAGAAAGTCCAAAATCCTGTCTAAAAGTTATTGAAAAACTTTTCAGCATATCAACATCTACACACCTGGAAATTTTTATGAAAATCTTAATACCCATATAGGAGTTATAGTCCTTTCTTGTTAAAATGTTTTCAATTTTTTTTTCTTTTTTTTTTTTTATTTTGTTTTATGATACTTTACCTTATTTTTCAAAAAACGCTTTTAGATAAAGTCAAGTTAGAAAAAAGTTTGGGAAAATGTTGAAAATTGTTAATTTTCGAAAAGCCCTTTCAAACATCAAGTTTTGAAATTTCTAGGAATGGCGACATGATGGTCATCAAACAAATGTATGATATAAGTACCGATCATAAATCCAAGATGGTCGCCCCTACGGATCTTAATCTAACATTGAACCCTTTGGAAAAATGTTGTGAATTGCTAAATTCTTGAGAACTGTTTCATACATCAAGTTGATATTAACAAGGCTTTGTAACATGACGGTCATCTACCAAATTTTATATATTTTTATCGTTCACAAATCCAAAATTGCTGCCGCTAGGGGACAAAGTTTAACATATAACTAAATACCGAAGTTACTGTGAATTTATTTTTTGCATATGCGCATTTCGACAACTTATGTCTCTTCAGTGCAGATATAATCTAAACGTTTGGAAGACCATTAACTCAAAAATGTTCAAAACCTGATAGAGAAAAAATAACCAATATGACCTAAATGTAAAGCCAAAATTAGCTAAGGGCAGAGCTTTGCTTGAGGGAGATACTCCTTAGTTTCAACAAAATTTACAAACATTTTTAGCAAGGACACTCTGTGAAAATGCTGTAAATTGTTAATATTTGAAAAACCGTTTCATACACCAAGTTGATATTAATTCGGCATGGTAACATGATGGTTATTATACAAATGTACGATATAAGTACCGATCATAAATCCAAGATGGCCGCCAATGCATAACTTTGTTCAACAGTGGACCCTTTGCGAAAATGTTGTAAATTGCTTATTCTTGAAAACCGTTTCATATATCAAGTTGATATCAACTATGTATGGTTACTTGGTAGCACACTACTCTGATGACGCACATAGTCTCCCTTCTCACGATTTTTTTTCAATGCAGGGCTAGTAGTGCAATTGAAAACAAAGAAAGAATGTTTCTATCACATGAAATACAAACATTAGTGTACTAATTGTGGTTTTTAAGTTACTGTATATGGCCATTTGGAAAACTTATATCTCCTCAGTACAGATAAAATCTACCAAATTTTATATATTTTTACCGTTCACAAATCCAAAATTGCTGCCACTAGGAAACAAAGTTTAACATAGGACACTATGGGAAAATGTTGTAAATTGTTAATATTTGAAAACCGTTTCATACATCAAGATGATATTAATTCGGTATGGTAACATGATGGTTATTATACAAATGAACGATATAAGTACCGATCATAAATCTAAGATGGTCGCCAATGCAAATCTTAGTTTAACATTGGACCCTTTGCGAAAATATTGTAAATTGCTAATTCTTGAAAACCGTTTCATATATTAAGTATGGTTACTTGGAAGTCAACTTCCAAATTTTAGATATTTGTACGAATAAGAAATAAAAGATGGCCATCACCGGGTGATACAGTTTAACATAGAAATCTATGGGAAAATATTGTGAATTGTATATTTTTGAAAACCGTTTCATAATTGATATTAACAAGACATTTTACCATGACAGTATTTCTACCAGATGAATGATTTTACCACTAATTGGCTGCCACTTTAGATTAATCATTTAACCTTACCAGCTGAGCGATATAGGCTCACATGTGGGCCTCTGGTTTTTTACTTAAATTAATATTTTGCAACATTTTGATTACAATTAATTTTGGATCACAGTTATCTCACAGTTATCTCATCGTTCAATCCAGAGATACAATTACAGGAAGCTTAATCTCTTCATATAAATGCATTATATTAATGAAAATCAGATAAAAAGTTATTCTAAAGAAAATGCAATAAACCATCCAAAGTTAATACAATTCTATTTGCTTCCCAATCTGGTATTTACATTTAAGAATATTATTAATTTAAAGATTGTTTTAAATGTTAAAAAAGCGCATACATGCAAAACAATTACAAATTCAAAATTCAAATGGATACAAATAATTTACGGTTTTTTTTGTCTTGTTTTGTTTGTTTTGTTTGTTGGGGGGTGTTTTTGTTTTTGTTTTTTGGGGTTTTTTGTTTTCTTTTTATTTTACAAACTTACTTCCTGTCTCTAAATCGTATATTCATTGTAAATATGAAAATAACGAACATGTCTCCTAACACAGCAAATACAGCAAAAATATAAAACATTGGAGAATTAAGTTGTTTCCATTCCGGTATGATCAAAGGTCCATCTGAAGGAGTATCTGAAATAATAAGTATAATCTATAAATGATCATTGATTGATTTTAAATACATCGGCAAACGAATACCGAAGCAAAAATGATGAAAGAGAGTATTCCACAATCAAAAATCCAAAATCACGGCAATTCATATTTAACACGAATTAAGACAGCATGACAAAGACAAATAAACAAAAATGAACAAGAACGCCACAAAACTAAAGCAAACTAGCAGTGCAGTGTGAACCCCTACAAAAACTGAGGTATCATCAGGTGCTCCGGAAGGGTAAACATGTGTGGGAATTCCTCACAGTTCATTGAAGATCTTTTGGTGGCTTTGAGTTGTTATTACTCCCCTTTGGGTCCTTGTACCCGTTTGTCTTCTTTTTTTCTAAGAGCTGCTCCACGCATAGTACCCGTCAGTGAAAAGTCCGGTATTGTCAGAGTCGGTAAAAAAAAAATAGGTGGAAAAAGTATACTCCAATGTTCAAAAACAAAATGATGCAAGACCGGGAATATTTGAGCTTATTTTACAAACATTTTTCTTTCATACCCACGTCTGAGGTTAAACAGGATAAATTCAATGTTTGATTTAATTTACAATAAATTTACAGATTTCATTAATGATATTTACTTCCGTTTCCTGTTTTCCACACGAATGAATTGGTGATGGCCTCTAATGTCCCCTTACTGTCATCATATGTCATTATAGTCAATTGCTGACCGCCTGAAACAAATTATGTATAAAAACGAAGTATCAAATAATTTTCATGTAAGAATTATCCTGTTGTATAAATATGAAATAATAATAATGGTTTTTTTTTTAAATTAAAGAGGTATCTACTACTTGATAGTCGTGAAAAAAGACCTTCAAATACAAACAACTCTATGACTCATTTGAGTATTTAAACAGCCTCAAAATGTACCTTTATTAACATGTATTGAAATATCAATTGCTTTATTAACTGTTCTCACATAACGACTGATGCGGCATTCATAGCAGGAGAGCACTACTCTGATGACGCACATAGTCTCCCTTTTCACGAGGTGTTTTTTTTTTTTGTTTTGTTTTGTTTTGTTTTTTTTTATTTTATTTTTATTTTTTTTTGCAATGCAGGTCTATAAGTGCGATTTAAAACAAAAAGAGAATGTCTTCATCACATGAAATTTAAACATAAGTGTACTAATTGTGGTTTTTAAATATATGCACCTGGAAGTATTAGCATCAAATAGCAAAATACCGAAGTTACTGTAAATTAAGTTTCTGCATATGGCCATTTCAAAAACTTGAGTCTCTTCATTGCAGATAAAATCTAAACATTTGGAAGACCATAAACTCAAAGATGTTTAAAAACTGATAGAATACAAGTAACCAAATATGATCTAAAAGGAAGGCCAAAATCAGATAAGGACAGAGCTAGGCATGAGGGAGATACTCCTTTGTTTTCAACAAAATTTCCCAAAATTTCCAAATAAAATCTGCTTTTGGGACAGCACCGAAGTACTGACCACTGTGCCGGTGAATACCCTCGGGGACACCAGCAGTGGCATCGACCCAGTTGTAACAAATAACAAAATACCAAAGTAAAAAATGATGAAATGATCGAAACAATATTCATCTTACATATTTGTCTCAACCAATTTTGTAATAGAGTTGATTTAATGAAGTGGTCATTTCGTAATATTTAAACGAACTCACAGGATTGATTCTATTTATATAATTATAAAAGGGATATAAAACGATATACTAGTCAACTACAATTAGAAGCAAGTGTGGAATTTACAGAATTAATATTTGATTTACGCAAAGGCTCGTATTTTGGGGTGCAAGGAAATATATTCTTCAAGAAATTGGTAAAAGCAAATTAAAGACCTACATTATTATTGTGTCACACTGATCACGAAAATTGGAATATTCGGGTAAAAGTTAAAATTCGTACAATTTATCTTTATACATGAAAACGTATTTTATTACATATTTATATGCAACGTGGGTGTTTTTGTATTTTTCGATCATTCGGGTTATACTCTTTACACAGAAAAAAGTTTCGTCAGGTCCTGAACATATCTGGATAGACTGTATAAAAGTAAATACTAGGAAAAATATCAATTGGAACAAAATATAATATACAATAAAATATCAAAAGGATTTGCATTTTTGTATAGTCAATTTTCCGGGAATGAAAAGTAGAAGAATAATAATAAAGAATAATAATAATAATCAGAAGAATTACAGAAAGGTCTTTCCGTTTGAAAAGGGAACGATCTTAATAAAGAGAACACAGTTTTCATAATTAGATTGTTGACTTTTCCGGACGACTTCGTAAATGTGTAAGAAATTCAAGTCTTTTCCAAATCCATGTTGTTGTTGTTGTTCTACTTTCTTGTTTATATGTCTCTCTAGTGCTTTCAATGATAGCTGTATATATACCTTTCTGTATATATTTCTTTTCCATGTTAAGAATATTTCAAGGTATCAAATAATGACTTGCCTTGCAGTTGCCGAATGCTTGTACTGCCGATACGCATTCCATAAAAGTCAAATTTGATGAAACCCTGAAATACAACATACAAAATGTGGTGTTTTGTACGCTATTAAATTTCCACATATGCGTGCTTAAAATGCTATGAGATCACAAGTGGTGTAAAACAAGTTATTAACATTTGAGAAACACTTGACAAAGAAGAAGTCACAGATCACTGTTCCAAATTCTACCATAAAAAAATGATTTGACCACTATGACAGTTTAAACCAGAGGCTCCCATGAGCCTTTATCGCTCACCTGGCTTTAAGGACATCGTTAGTTATACAGTTGATCTTCAGTTTGTCAAACTTTTGTAGCTCAAACAACTCCAATATCTTGAACTGTTTTTAGAGTCTGATGATGTTTTACTACATTTCTTTGTTGGGCTTTTTTGACAACAAACCTTCTTGCTAAGAACCACTTTTGACACCAGTTTTGAAGTCGAGAGGTCATTTTGTGAATGGCAGTCAACAAACAATTTTCAACATCGGTTTTGAAGTCGCAACATCTTTATCTGTTTGGAAACCAAATGTCATTGAATTCGGACAATGTTGAATTTTCCCGCCTTTTTTGGCGGTCATTTTGAAAATGGCGGTCACGGAACAATTTTCAACACCAGTTATGAAGTTGCAACATCTTTATCTGTTTGGAAACCAAATGGTCTCAATAACCGGTTTTAACGTTGCCATTCACTTCAAGGCAAAAACAGGCAATTTCAAAGTTTTGCCCTCAACATATATGGTTAACGCGAGTCTCATGTCATATATCATTTCGAAGCATTTTATCTAAGGAATCCAAACCTGTTGTAAAAATATGGGGGTCACCGTTTAGTTTTCTCACAAAATTTCAACGAATAAAAATATGAAATATTTACATTTTTTTATGACATGTGCTGCCCCACCATGACTAATGCCCTTTCACTTAGGTGTAAACACAATATTCATACACTTTGTTCAAATATGACGCTTGTTCCCATAATTATATGCTATGGGCTTTCATTTAAGCCCTTTTATGGTGTTCTCACCATTAAAATATACTATTTATGACTTGAAACACCATATTTTCAAATTTTGGTTCTTTAGGAACTTTTTGACTGAGGGGCCAATTGACCCGGAAGTGGTTAGTGAGACCAAATGTCATTGAATTCGGACAATGTTGAATTTTCCCGCCTTTTTTGGTGGCCATTTTGAAAATGGCGGTCAACGAACAATTTTCAACACCCGTTTTGAAGTCGCAACATCAATATCTATTTGGAAACCAAATTTCATTGAAATCGGACAATGTTGAATTTTCCCGCCTTTTTTGGCCGCCATTTTGAAAATGGCGGTCAAGGAACAATTTTCAACATCAGTTTCGAAGTCGCCACAGCATGGCAAACATTTCATAAATTTACACTTATCCTTCATCTTCTATAGTTTTGATAATAAAAGATGAAAAATACGAAAATTTTAAAAATTCGGTGAAATAAGGGCAATAACTCCTACAAGGGTTTATGGATTTTCTTCAAACTTTTAGGGTGGGTAGATCTTGATATGCTGAACATTTTTGCAATTTACACTTGACCTCTATCTGTTACACTTTTTGAAATAAAAAAAAATGCAAAAATGTTGAAAATTTAGCAGAAAAAGAGCTATAACTCCGAGATGGGTTTTCAGATTTTCTTCAAAATTGCACAGTGGGTAGATCTCATCATGCTGATCATTTTTACTAATGTCAGATTTTTGATATCTATAACGGTTTTCGAGTTATTGGCCAAAAACTGCAATTTACCCCTATGTTCTATTTTAGCAATGGCGGCCATGTTGTTCGACAGAGGGACAAACTGAACATCAGTTTGAGAAGCCATACCCTGATGATGATTCAAGTCAAGTTTGGTTACATTTGGGCCAGTGGTTTCAGAGGAGAAGATTTTTGAAATTGTTGACAGACAGACAGACGGACAGACGGACGACGGACGCCTAGTAATGGCAAAAGCTCACATGGCCTTTTAGGCCAGGTGAGCTAAAAATAAAGCGACATTGCCCGATGCCGTCAAAGACCAAAACTTTTTGCTTTGACTCGATTTTTACAGTTTGTGCATTACCTAATGGAAACCGGCGACCATTATATTCAGCCAAAAGTCACATCAATACGAAAAATGTACCGTAATTGTTTCATTTCCCTCATTAAGAAAGACGTAAAAATGAAAATATTGTTGTTTTGCGTTTCTTTAACTCTAAATTCCGACACCATTTGCATATGTTCAAAGTATTATGTTGGTAAGTATTTTACTGGTTTCATTCTGTTTTTTTTTCTTTTCTTTATTATTTTTTTTGGGGGGGTGTTCTTTATTATTTCTTTATTATTTCTGTGCCCTTGCTTATTTTTTTGTTAATCCTGCATCTCTATCTGTGTTGCCAATGTATTGCTCATCCTTCTGGCTTTTTGCTTGTTAATTCTTTTGTCGATGTATTTATAAAGTAGATCTTTTTACAAAGTTGATAGCCATGGTACTCGACTACCTTGAACATGATCCATATACGATTTGATTGCTCTAAAATTTATCTATTTTATATTCTAAGTCACAAATAATGTGGAAATAGCAGTATCAACATCCTAAGCAACAATATTGTGGTTACTTTTTTATTTTGATAAATTCATCAAAAATAAGAATGTAGGTGAGAATGTCACAGATATAAGAGGTTGGTACAAGGTTATTTTCATGCAGAGTGTGTGTCGTTTTTTCTATTTCACATGCTGGCGTGTCGGCGATTCTTTATTTCTCATGTTTCTAGCAAACTAAAAACAATACATTGTGCAAGTGGTTCTCTAATTTTTGGTTTCTCGTGTAACGATATTTTGTTTCTTTGCGACCAGGCACAGTGCCCACTGTACGGCCCTCGTATGATATAACGGCTTACGTTCAGTTATGACTTTTCATTATATATACACAATAAAAATTGTTGCCATGGCAATCGACACAAGTAGGACGTAGTATTACAATGACTGAAGGAACTTTAGTTATAAATTTATGATAAATAACTTAATACCGAAGTTACTGTGAATTTAAATTCTGCATATGCGCATTTCGACAACTTATGTCTCTTCAGTGCAGATAAATTCTAAACGTTTGGAAGACCATAAACTCAAAGATGTTTAAAACTGATAGAGAACAAATAACCAAAATTAGCTAAGGACAGAGCTTTGCATGAGGGAGATACTCCTTAGTTTTCAACAAAATTTACAAAAATTTAGATATTATAAGGTTCCAAACAGAATCGGCTTTCGGGTCAGCGCCGAAGTACTGACTACTGGGCTGGTGAATACCCTCGGGGACTAACAGTCCACCAGCAGTGGCATCGACAAAGTGGTAACAAATAACTTAATATCGAAGTTACTGTGAATTTAAATTCTGCATATGCGCAGAATTATAATAGAATAGAATAGAATTAGAATAGAATTATTTCAAAGTAGCTATAAATTGATATTTACTGTTACGCCGGTTATGTTAGTTGTGTTAACACTGTGAAAGATTATATCTGCAATGTCTTTACTTTCATATGTGAAGTCGGTCAAGGTTCTTGAACTATTCTCAAGAATTGTTGCTGTTTGATTAAGTGCATATGCAATAACCCACACACTATCGTATCCATACGAGGCGTACTCCTTTCCTCCGTAGTCTCCGGATGAAGTTAAGTTTGCATAAACTTCTGTAAATTGTCTGGTTGTCTAAAATAATAAACAAAATATCACAATGGTCAGATACCGAAATCTGATCAATAAAGGGTATTGCAAATGTTCTTTTAATGTAATAGTTTTACGTTTGTAATGCCCTTGAAATATAAATAAAATGTAATATTATCCAAATTTGAAAATTTCATCATTATCTAAATTTATTACTTAATCTTTGTTAATTGTGTCGAAAAACAGAAAATTACAATTCCAATTTTAAACAGAGCAAACTAGAGGTACTGTGGCCTGGTGGGCCACAAAATGATACCCCCACTCCCCCAGTAGATTGTTTCCAAAATAATTTGAAAAAAAACAGTTAGCAATGCACAATAATGTACTAAAGATTTTGTAAAAAATGTTATGAAAAATTTCTACAACTGACAAAAGATGTTCAAAAATAAAGCAAGTCGGTAAACAGGAAGTAGATGTCCGACAAATCTGAAATTGCTTCTTGCGGTATGGGACATCATTTCAAACTTGCATACACAATTTTAAGTGACAGTGATTAGTAGTTACTGAGAAAACTGTTACGAAAAATTGTCACAGACAGACGGACAGACAGACGGACAGATGGACAGATGGACAGACGGACAAAGGTATTCCTATATACCTCCCTGGACTTCGTTCCTGGGGGGTATAATTAACTAAGTCGGTAAACAGGAAGTGGATGTCCGGCAAACCTGAAATCGCTACTTGCAGTATGGGACATCATTTCAAGCTTGCATACAAAATTTCAAGTGACAGTGTTTAGTAGTTACTGAGAAAAATGTTACGAAAATATTGTCACAATTGACAAAAGATCTCATAAATTAACTTAGTCGGTAAACAGGAAGTGGATGTCCGGCAAACCTGAAATCGCTACTTGCGGTATGGGACATCATTTCAAGCTTGCATACAAAATTTCAAGTGAATGTGATTAGTAGTTACTGAGAAAAATGTTACGAAAAAATTGTCACAATTGACAAAAGATCTCATAAATTAACTAAGTCGGTAAACAGAAAGTGGATGTCCCGCAAACCTGAAATCGCTCCTTGCGGTATGAGACATCATTTCAAGCTTGCATACAAAATTTCAAGTGACAGTGATTAGTAGTTACTGAGAAAAATGTTACGAAAAAATTGTCACAGACAAACAGACGGACGGACAGACAGACGGACAGAGTGATTCCTATATACCCCTGAACTTCGTTCGTGGGGGGTATGAATATAAACAACCAAGTGACCTTGTCAATTTTTCATGAATGATCAAATATTTGTCTCTACACGACACTTCTCATTGTTACATGACACACGCATTTTAACATTTTTGATAGTATTTTTTTATTATTATGTCACCGCTAATACAGATGTGTTTTACAAAGCAAGAGCAGTGCGTTTGTGCTCTCCCAGTATCCAGATATTTAAGTTGTTCTGTTCCTTCGGTAATATATTGATTAACAATATCATCAATATTTCATAATCTACTCCAATAAACTTATAAAACTTTAAAATACACATAGATAAATACATAACTTGGAAACATCGGTTTGACCGTCATAATCTGAATATGATGACACAGCATAACCTATATAACCATTTACTGCTGATTCCATGGCCTTGACGTCACATGATGTGTCGTTCACTTTCCACCAATCAGCTGCATACCATCCGGGTAACATCCAAGTAAATATAGCCGTCGTCATATCTAACTTATATGCCTATTTGTAGAATATATAAGCAATGTAAAATATATTAACCTTGAATAAACATGGAGCACAGTGAGATATATTCAACCAGATTACAGAATTCTTGTTCTTTATACTACAAATATTCAGACAATGTCTATCACACAAGTTTCTATCCCTTGGCATACCAGTTGTGACCTCTATTTTTGGATTATGGACAGTAAATGAGACTTGTGGACGTTCATTAGATTGTTTACCATTATAAAAAAAAGACAAATATAGCTTATGTTTCTGGATCAAATCTTTCTATTGATTGTTTGTCCATTTTGTTTCTTTTCTTGTCTTTCTTTTTAGTAGATGCCATAGTTACAACGTGCAACATAATCAGTTACATTAAAATAAAATCGGGTCTTTGTTTGGTCACACCAAAGCTCGAATTAAGTTAACTAGAGATTTACTTGCTCAGAGTTTCCAGCAAAATATCTATATATGAAATTTGCATGCACACATTTTTTTCAAATCTTTCATAGAAACTACTACTGGCTTAGGCTGATGTCGATCAGCACTATATTCTTTTTAAAAGATAGTATCATGCTTCTTTTGCAAATCATATGATGATTGCCAGCTCAATTATTATGAAATTAATATCTAAATAACCTCACAGAATATTCTTCTGGCTTTGTCTTCAAATGCTGCTGCAATAATAATTCTGCCGTCCTTTGCCTGTAAGTAACATTTGCCCAAATACAGAGGCATTGTGACATGACTTCAGCTTTAATTCCATAACGAACTTTTTGGTTTTTTAAGAAAATGAAGTAGAGCAGTGTATAATTTCATATACAATTATTCTTTATGCATAAGCATAACTCTAAATATTTACATACTGGATTAATTTTCAATCCACTAATTTTTAGAAAGTCAAAGGTCAATAGGCGAAAATCTTTATTTAGCAGAACTGGTTTAGAAGTGAGTACAAAGACTGTTTTCAAAAATTTTGTCTAAATACAAAAACATTACCAATTATTGATATTTGATAATGTTTATGTTGGTGAGGGTTTCGATTAATATTCTTCAATATTGAATATGTTGAATAAATGTGTATTTTATAAAGGACCTGTCATTTTCTGGAAATATTGCAAATATTCAAATGTAATTAATCATAAAATTTTAAAAATCTGTTTTTTTTCTGAATTTGTCATATTGAAAGTGTACTGAAAGTTTCTGGAATAACTAAATACCGAGGTTACTGTAAATTTAATTTCTGCATATGCGCATTTCGACAACTTATGTTTCTTCAGTGCAGATAAAATTTAAACGTTTGGAAGACCATTAACTCAAAGACGTTTAAAAACTGATAAAGAACAAATAACCAATATGATCTAAATGTAAAGCCAAAATTAGCTAAGGACAGAGCTTTGCATGAGGGAGATTCTCCTTACTTTTCAACAAAATTTACAAAAAATGAACAATGACAGGAAAGCAGATTTATATATATATTCTTTTCACTAAAAAAATCTATCTGAAAATTCAACCTTACGAACAGTGATACTCTAACAAGCATTCTGGAAAAGTATGCAGACCTTAAAACTTAAAGGATAATTATTTAATTTTTTAATTGTTTTAAATGCAGAAAATTATCATGATCATAATGTCTGAATGTTGAGAATAATGAGAACAGTATATACACATTTGACAAAGTCTCCACATAGACTATTTTTGACAATATTTTGACCTCAAATATTTAAATGATTCATTATTCCGAGGGTTTCAATGGCCCAATCGCCAAGTACTTCGGTACTGGCCCAAAAATTATGTAGTTTGCAATAACTAATTTTCGAAATATTATAAACATTGGGACGATCTCCGTCATACAAATCACCGTCCTTAGCTGATTTAGGCTTTAATTTTAAGTTATTTTATAATTGTCCTCTATCACCGCCTTCTATAATTTTGACTTTGACCTCTGTATGTTGTTTGAACATAAATGTTATTAACACTGAATCTACACATACATCTATGAGAATACGAAACTCAATTCCCAATTTCTGATTTTTTACACCATATATATAAATATTAACAATGGACAAATGGCGTTTTCTTAGTTGTTTCAATAAAGAAAGAATACAAATATTGACGCATGTTTTACTGTCTTTGTCATGGATTGGGACAAATCGTGATATTATGGTTCTTTTTTTCAAAATGAGGACAGAAAAATGTTAGAATATTTATAGATAAATGTGGGTTTTATTTCTGTGGAGTTCTCATGTTGGTTCTATTGCTTTGTTGTGTGTAATCTGTACTTTACGTTGCTTTGACCTGTGCATTTCATAAATATAGTTTTGACTTACTGCATCAATATGTTGTCTTATATATTAACAGAGTACATTTGTTCATTAGAAATTTTAATTTGATTAAACATGTGTATCACAGCTAGGAATGCATGTATCTCATCAATCACATAATAAATATACAGTACAAATATTGGTTACTCAAATATTATAGGAAATAAAAAGACATCAAACAATAAGGCGTCAGCACTTCAATATATTGGTGTATTATAAAGTTAAAAATCAGTAACGCCATTTTGCTTTAAAATCAAATTTTTGTTTGTATCAATAATTCTTTGTTTACAATTTTCTCTGCTAGTGTAAATATTTAATTTTGGAAAGTCCATTTCAAGTTAATTTCAAATTACATGTTCAATTGCACAGCTAAGTTTAATTGCCGGAAGACATTTCAGAAAACAAGTCATAAGAAACAAATGCAATGTTGTAAGATAAAACCTTAGAAATGAAATATGTAAATAAATTGTAATGAAACCTAACTGATCCATACAGCGTATTTACAATTGAAAAGAGAGCATAAAACATCATCATTAGCGTAATAGTATATAAGTACATTTTGAGCGATGTTTGATGTCACTTATTCAATAACTGGGTTATCATTCAGTAAAAGTTATGTCACTGGAAAATTGTTAGTATAGAAATTTCATATCAATGTATAAATAGCCGGTAAAATACGTTCTTTTGATGTTATCTTTGTAATGCATTTGCTTTTAATATTAAATTCTTCAGTCTTACATAATCGTTTTTTTTTTTCATTAAGAATGTACTTTCATTGCAGAATCTATACAAAATGAACAATATCTGGCATAGGAAGTTTATACCAATGTCTTAAAACACTATGTTGTGTTGCAAAATACTGTGACGTTTTGAAGAAATGGAACATATTCACACGAACATTAACATATCCAAACCAAAATTTAAAAACAATAATTATATCACACACTCTCAAATATTTTTGGGAAAAACACTAAAAGCCCCATTTACATGTACATTTTTACACATTTCTGTATTTTTATAATGGTATGCAAAATTGCACTGGTGTGCTATTACTAGGAAAAAGAAGGGAAACGGGGAATGTGTCAAAGAGACAACGACCCAAAGGGGAGTAATAACAACTCAAAGCCAACATAAGATCTTCAATGAACGGTGAGGAAAACCCACACCCAACGGCAGGTCGGAGTTTGCCCCTAAATAAAGAGTTTAATCAAGTTCAGCGAAATAAACATCATCCTAGACTCCTATAGACATAAAGTGAACTAACTAGAAAACAGACAAGACACACAAAGGCTTAATAAATTTCCTGACTAAGGACAGGCGCAAACCTGCTGCGGCGGGGTTAAACTAGTTTTATTGTTTTACTGTATGTTAATGAAACTCAATACGTGTGTAAACTTAACAAGGGGTGTAAATTTGCATGAGGTCAGGGAAAGTGTAAACGTTTATTTGCACGTATGTAAATTCACATGGTTTGCATTTTGATCATGTAAATTCAGACATAAAATTGGACACTGTGCAAAATACTGTTTTTGTCTATGAAGCGAAACAAAAGGGTTTTGCAACTTGATTGAACCATGCAATTGATGCACACACAATGAACTGTTCTCCCAAAACAAATCATACTTCCTAACGGTTTTGTCCGATTTTTATTTACCTACTATATGAGAAGCTGAACTCTTGATTCAAAACTTTTAAAAAGATTCAAATTTATGTTTCTATCATTCTACAAATTTCTAAGATCTACTGAAAACTTTCAATTTTTTTTCGACTACTTGTAATTAGCCTTTCAAATTAACCCTCACACCACAATGCATGGCAAAAATACTTTTACATACTGGTGTAGTTTTACACTCGTGTTAATTTACATACTGGTGTAAATCGTGTGTGTGTGTAAATTGAGATTTAGAAATTATTTTAGTTAAAACTTCGGTAAACCCCAAACTATAGAATTCAAATCTGTAAAAAGTCAAATTGAAAATTGAAATAAAAAAGTCGGAAGTATGTTATCTCTCTATACATTTCAGTAATGGTGTACTTGTTCTTGAGAGAATTTCTCATATGGATACATAATCATACTTCCAAATTTTGGAATCTTATTCTTTGTGATTTGCAAATGTTATTCTGACAACTGTTAATAGTGCCCACGTCTCGTGATTTATTATGATAAATTTTCTTGCAATTGACTAGATGTAATTGTCTTCTTTCAATCTTTTCGCCGGGCAACGGATGACAGCAATTATAAGAATACCTTGACAGTAAATTTTATTTTGTTGGCGACCTCGCATCCTAGAGTATTAATGAATGTAGCATTTTTCGACATTTAGCAATATACAGTTATTGACTGGGTCCGAAAACAACAGCTGTTTTGTTTGACCCGAGGACTGAACTGTTGCACGAAGTTGAAGGCTGAGTGCAACAGTTTAGTCAGAGGGTCAAACAAAACAGCTGTTGTTTGAGGACCCAGTCTATAACTGTTTTGTTATACCTTTTCATGTTCAATGAATACGGTCCATTTCATATGAATACAATTCACGTCGCCAATTTGGTTATGCAGACGACAGGAGATCATGTGATATGGGCGTGATATTTTTGAACCAATCAGAATAAGGCAGGTGGTCAACAGATCGGTGTCGGTCAACAGATCGTTTTTTTTTTTGGTTTTTTTTTGGTTTGAGAAATAAAACAGACAAATTGTCGATATTTTTCCCCAATGCATTTATATAAGGAAAATATTATAAGGTATAATAATGAATTCCATTCTAGCCGGTGCATTTAAGTCTTGAACTTACTTTAAGGTATGAACATAGCACATTGTTGAATGACTCATGGTGACTTCAAGATGACAGTCAACAATTAAAGCGTTGTTGTATTGCTTGGCTTTGCCAAATATTTAGAGAGACCTTGTCTCATGTGCATTTAGACCATGTCTTTTCATTAATTATTTTACATTTGCTGCTCTGTCTGTTCGTCCATGTTTCTGTCGGTTTATCTAAACTTTGGTACGTTCGTCCACGAGAAGAAGACATTCCGTCTAGCTTGCAATGTAAACAAAAGACCCGTGTTGCATGATAAACAGTATACAGTTATTGACTGGTTCGAGGACAACAGCTGTTTTGTTAGACCCGAAGACCGAACTGTTGCATGAGGCCGAACTGTTGCACGAAGCCGATAAGCCGAGGGCAACAGTTTGGCCTTCGGGTCTAACAAAATATCTGTTGTCAGAGACTGTTTTGTTATACCTCCATGGGAACAGCTGACGTCATGCGTAATCACGTGACGTCGTTAACCAATGGAATGAAGGACGGTGGGCAACAGTTCAAAACCGTCGACTGGCAACAGTCTTTTCCGTCATATATTGAAAAAAAACAGACCAAATGTTAATTATTTTACGTAATATGGCTATATAGAAAAAATATATAAAAGGGTATAGCAATAACTTTTGTTATGCTGTACACATGAATCAAGGAGTAACCTTAAACAAATCATTCAAATCGCAAGCAGTTGAAATATACCTATGAAAACATATCATCGCTTTACTTAAGAATTACTTTCTTAAGCCATCTGAGCCATTTGCCATTTCAGAAACTTTAGAACCACCAGTGAATGACATCATATAACAATCTAAACCAAAATTATGTTTAGTTTGTTGTCTTATCATCAATGCATTATCGGAATAAAGGAATTTGTCATAGCCGAATCTTGTTCGAAAACGTGCTGTCGACAACAAGAATCTGTGTCAAGCATAAATATCAAACTATTGTTACCTTAATATTCTGTAAAGCTTGTCTTGGATCATCTGTAAAAGTGTCTGACAACACTACTGTTATGTTGTTTTGTTCAAACTGTTTCTGTAAGTCTGTCATAATCTTAAATACAAATAACAAAACTCAATTTCTTAACAAAGCAAAGTCGATATAAACATCAGCACTATTTCGAATCGCATAGAGGTCACTTCTAAAATCTTTCCTTATTTCAGAGATCAATCCATTTCTATGGTATCTACCACTCTACGAAGACGATTGCAAAGAGATTGTTTAACTGCAAAAAGACATTACAGGACCAAAAACACAAAGAATTTTCTGTCAGTGGGAACCGAACTGTCCAAAACGAACAATCAAAGGACAACGACAACACCGGAAAAACAAAGACATAACATGAGCACGGCACAGAAAAGAAAAATGAAGACACACACAAATACAAGAATGAACAACACGGACCCAATACAAAAACATGGATGAGATCAGTTGTACCGGTAGAGTAAGCATCTCCTGCTTCTTCTAAGACACCCGCCGTGTTGAACATGTCAACTCCGGTAGTAAAGTCAAATCAAATCTGGCCTGGCATCTCACTGTTCCACATTTTTAGCTCACCCGACCCAAAGGGTCAGTGTGAGCTATTGCCATCACTTGGCGTCCGTCGTCCGTCCGTCCGTCCGTAGTCCGTCCGTCGTCCGTCCGTCTGTTAACTTTTCACATTTTCACCAACTCCTCTGAAACCACTGTAGCAAGTACAACTAAAATTTACAGGAATGATATATGGAAGGTCCTTTACAAAGATAACTCATTTGGTTCTGATCCGACAAAAAACATGGCCGCCAGCGCGGAACTTATATTTAACATTTGACCTTATGGGAAAACATCATTTTCATCGACTGAAACCACTGATGCAAATTTAACTTTACAGGAATCATGTATGGAAGGTCCTGAACAAAGTTTGCTCATTTCGTTCTGATCCGACAAAAAACATGACTGCCAGCGCGGAAATCATATTTAACATCGGATCCTATGGGAAAAACGTCTTTTTCTTCAACTCCTCTGAAACCACTGAAGCAAATTCAAGCAAACTTTACAGGAATGATGTATGGAAGGTCTTTTACAAAGATTACCCACTTCGTTCCGATCCGACAAAAAACATGGCCGCCAGTGTGGAACTTATATTTAACATTGGACCCTATGGGGAAAACGTCATTTTCATCAACTCCTCTGAAACTACTGAAGCACATTCAACTTTACTATACAGGAATGATGTATGGAAGGTCCTTTACAAAGAAAGTACATTTCATTTCAATCTAACAAAAAACATGGCCACCATGCAGAACATTGAAAACCCAGCTGTCCAGCATTTTGTCAGGTGAGCGATACAGGCTCAGTCTCTGAGCCTCTAGTCTTTTGTTTACAGTCCCTCCATATTTTCAAAATTATCAATTTCACTCACATACTAGTAGTCAGTTATATTCTAACTTCTCTAACTTGCGGAGCGTATGTTTCAGTTTATTCGTTACACGGGAGCTACAGTGTTGTGCCATGATTTAGCGACATAATCCAAGATTTCGGCAATAAAGCGTAACGAGTTTCACAATAAATAACATTGTAGCTGTTCTTTCTTTTGGCTAAAGTACCCATTTTAAGGCATTGTATTTAGACTTTTTGAATAAAACCGGAAATTAACCTGACGTCTGCAATGTTACTCCCTAATAGCGGATAAGCGTAAACAGTTGTCTAATGACATGCAAAATTTGATTCTAGAAATGCTTAATTGTGGCCGTATATTGTAGGAAATACCAAACGCGTTTGGATTTTCCTAGAGGAAAAGTTTCGAATGTGGTCGTTAGGTGCTTTAGCACAGGGGAACAGTGGAAAACAATCCGCATAGAGAACGTCGTCATTTGCTTGACAAGATTATATACATTAGCAAAAATTTTACCTGCTATGATATGGAAAGAAAGAGGAGTCTGCATATGTGACCAAATGTCAGAAATCTGAACTCTCACTTATGAAAGTAATATGAAGGCTAATATACTGATATTTAAGTCTCATAATTTATAATATACCGGTATTGTAGAAATTTCATAAATAGCTGAAAACATTAATTACATGACACAATTTTCAAGGCAACTTCACAAGAAATGAAAGACAAAATGCAAACCTAAACAACGATAGAAACTTGGGATAGCCTTACTTGGTACTGGCACTAGCAAAACCAGCAGGAGGGCTAAATCCGTTTACGTGTATCAAAATCTCCTTTCGCTATCCCGTTTGCATACTGGACAGTTATTTCATGTACCTTTCATCAAATAGCAGGTAATTCATCATACCTTGACCTTTTGTTATACATTGACGAACATGGACGTCTGAAATCTATTTTATATGACCAACGTGATGATTTTGACTTCGCAATTGTGAACTTTCCCTTTCTCTGCAGCAATATACCCACCTCCCCAGCATATGGAGTGTATATTTCACCAGTAATTCGATACTGTAGAGCGTGCAGTACATACAGTGACTTTGTGGAAAGAGCAAAAGCACTGTCACAAAAATGGCTGAGTCAGGGATATGTTCAGCCGTTGTTACTTTCGTCCCTTCAGAAATTCCACGACATCATAGATAGATATGAAATGTCAGTGTCACAAATGAAAACTGACATTTTCAGCTAGATTCACGTCTTCCCGGATTTGACATTACCGGTTNTGACTTAACCCTGGATTGACCCACTGACAGTGTGACGGGTGCTGTATACAGAGCAGGACATGCTTACCCTTCCAAAGCACCTGATGTCACTCTGTTTTTATGGGAGTTCACACTGTCAGTGTGCTAGTTTTTTGTGTTGTCTTGTTTAATTTGAGTTTTGTCTTCGTCAGTGATGTTTATGGTACCGATTTGTCCTTGTCCATGTTTGAATACTAAAGTGATTACAGAAGCTCAAAATTTCACCTGGGTACTGTTTGGGGTAACAGAGGTTACACGTACCGTGGTTCTCAATTGGTTTTGTCTCAGGGTTAGAAAATGACAATTACCAATCAGTAACCTAACAGACCTTTCAAAATATATGCCTCACTGACCGTGTGACGGGTGCTGTATACAGAGCAGGACATGCTTACCCTTCCGGACCACCTGATGTCGGTCTCGGTTTTCATGTGTGTTCACACTGTTAGTGCTTTAGTTTTTTGTGCTGTATATGTAGTGTTCGTGTGTTTTATGGGCATGTTGTGTCTTTGGTCTTCCGTCTTCTGGTGTTCTTGCTTTTGCCGTGTCACACTGTCAGTTGAGACTTTGATTTATGTAATCTTGTGCTTTGTTCCTTCGGTATTCTACTGCCGTTGTTTTATTCATTCATTTTTTTCTTTTTCACGTAATGCCACTATCCATTTTCGTTTCGTATCATCTTCAATAAAATTTTCAATGTTTTATTTAAATTTTTGATTGGACCCAACAAAGCTTTGTCCTTGCCAATTTCTTGTTATATTTAGACAAAAACATTTTCAACCACTTGCGTTTTGGTCATCATTTTTTTTTCTATTTTATCTGACCATGTGGAGCACTGTATATCGACATATCCAATCAATTATTTCACTAACTTTTATGTCATAACCGTTTATTGTAAATGTGTTTGTGAAAATAAAATATTGTCTATTGTTTTGTCTATTATCCTTTGAAGAAGCCAGTTTGGTGCAAATGTTTTGTACTTTTTGTAGAATTCAAATAACTAAATACCGAAGTTGCTGTGAATTATTTTCTGCATATGCGCATTTCGACAACTTATGTCTCTTCAGTGCAGATAAAATCTTAACGTTTTGGACGACCATAAAATCAAATATGTTAAAACAACTGATAGAGAACAAAAACCCAATATGATCTAAATGAAAAGCCAAAATTAGCTAAGGACAGAGCTAATAAATAAAGATATAATCAAATAAAGATAATATATCACTTGCAATTTACTACTCTAATTCTTAAGCAAATACATATATACAGATATTTAGATCTACGGAACGCACAATGCATACGCTGAGTTTATAAATTGTGTAGTATGATCAGGTTTATCATGGAGTTAACAAAAGGAATATAACAATTTCAAACTAGTACTGTCATGGATCACACACTCTCACTTTTAAAATTCGACATAATGATAAGTTACCAAGATCAATACTGAAAATATGTTATTCCGATGACAAGGCAACATCATGAAAACATTCTAGTAAATAGAGAAAAAAGTAAATAGAGAAAAAAGCTATGAAATTGAAATTCATTTAAATTAAACAAACAAAACCAAATAAAAATCATGAACATTAAGAAGACTAACACAATATATATGCATAAATTCGGGAGAGACTTCTATTGAATTCTTACATGACATCTGACCTGCATACTTATTGGATAACAGGGGCTACTTTTTTTGAACTTATGATTCCGACCTCAAACAACAGGGCTCCGAGTTCCCGACTCTCATAGAACTTTGCAGCCCGTGTCTTTACCCCATCATACTCCCTCAAATAGTAGTGAACAATTATCTGATCAAAATCTGACCCGTTCTCTAAATAATAAAATATCTTCCCAGCAACATCAACATAGAAAAACTATGAGTTTGAGAAGTGGTAGAAAATTCATGAATTATCCTGATATTGTTACCCATAATCATCCATCAGAAATTATGTATCAAAGTGTTTATAAATGGGATATAACTAATATCTTGTTAGATTTTACGACAGTTTATAGAATTAATAAATATTAAGAAGTAATTACAGGAAAGCAAACTGTTTAATCAGATATGTTTAATCGCAATTGCGTCATAATGTAGTGTATCTTTACTGCTTCTTGCTTCGACAGATTAATTTGGACTTCTAATTTTTCGCCTCACTAGTCTGATATAGAGATAATGTAACTAAAAACTTATGTCTTACAATGAAGCAAGCTTAAATTGTCAATAATTAAGAACAAGTTTGTCTGTGATTAAGTTGTCAGCCGGGTAGAAGATAAATAGCATCAAAACTACTATATATGTTTATATATCCGTCTGAAGATCAACCCAACATTGTAAAATCAGCAGAAATAAGCAGATGTTTGGTTGCTTTCTCTGTGAGGTTCAAACCATCACTGTTGTGACATCTATGACAACACCGCTTGCACTTCGTCCAGCAATTACAGAGTGATTAATTTTAAAGTTAATACGGTAACCATTTTTGCGGGTACTTAACTGCAGTAGAATGTACTATCGGCATACTAAAATGGGCAGTACCACGGGTTTATGCAATGGCTCTAGCATTTAAACGTACATGTGCAAACAAAAAGAGCTGTTAAGATCCTCATAATGACTATGTACTTACAGTGTTAAAACTTCCGTCTGTGGTATAAAGTAATGCTGCTCTCTTCCATCCAAATTTCTTCATAATGGCCACACGAGCAATGTTTGTTACCTTTTCGGACGGATGGGCTCTAAATAATAATGGGAATTTGTCTCTGTTGTCAAGATCTGGTGAACTGGAAGCATGTGATATCTATAATTATACATAACCTTGTAATGATCCAATTAGTTACAATAATGGTCATAAACATTGTAATTCTCATGCTTCCCTGCCTGGTTTGTGGTTTATTATTCTGGTAATGCTGATAATAAAAATATCGTTTATATACTGTAACTAGGACGATGACTTCAGAAACGACAATGACCCATGAACTGCCTTTTGAGGACGTAGAAAACGGTTTTTATAGACCCTGGTTTAATTTTCTACATATTTGTGAAATCCAATTATTGATAAGCAATTTTTTTATTCAAAGAATCAAATGATCTATGGTTGTTAGGGTAAAATTAAAAATAGGTGTTTTTGAGAATCTCAAAACATTTACCAAGTATTAAATCAAACAATTTCAAAATCAAACAAGCAATTATTTCTAATTAAAACAAATTAAAACAGTATTGCTACTAGGTAAGTTGCAAAGCAAGAAGTAGTCTTTGAGAGTTCAGTTAAATCTTTTCAAAATGGGTATCAAAATCTTAAAAAATTTGATCCAATACCTTGTGAAACATATCAATATCTACGGTGGCTAACAATAGAAATCACTATAGGCAGTCTTCGTGAATTTCACAAAATTAGCATGAATTTGAATCAGATATTTTTCAAAATCAATTGAGTAAAAATGTTTGTTTTGATCGAAACAAGTTTTAAAAGTTTAGGTAAAAGAGGTAGAATTCCTAAAAATGTCTTTGATCAATTTAGAACTTTTCAAAAGTCTGGAATCAAATATATCTGCATTAAATTATTTAATATTTGTCTTAAAATGAGGGTAGGCTCACAAAATGTACCAAAATTGAAATCTTATTTTGAAATTCTTAATTTTCAGAATTGTGTTGGAAACAAAGAATTACTCAAATAAAAAAGAGTATGCTTCAATATAAAAACTAGTCTCTGACATTCTCAAGAAATTTAAGAAAACAGGTAATAAAATCAAAATTCCAACGACAATCTCTCCAATTTTCAGTTCGAGATTGTGCCAGGAGTATTATATATGCACCGATAAACTCTCATTTGACGAGGTGCCCGACGAGGTGCTACTGTAATAACACTATATATTATGGCTTCGTATTTGGCGAGGTGCTATTGTATTAGTAGTATGTCATGGGTTCTTATCGGACGAGGTGCTTTATAGTTCATTCATTGGCCTCGTATTGGACGAGAGGCTATTGTTTTAATAGTTTATTTATTGGCTTCGAATTGGACGAGGTGCTATTGTTCTAATAGTATATTCTATGGCTTCGTATTGGACGAGGTGCTATTGTTCTTATAGTATTTTTGATTTGAATAAGCGTGTTTGGATGCTTTGAAGTAATTGTATAATGATATCGGCACCTTTAAATTTGAGATCGGCCCTACATCGGTCCTAGATCGACCTCAACTCGAACTATTGATGCTATAGTCATGTGATTTATGCATTCGAGGTATCTTCATACTTCTAAATGGATTGGTCATACTGTCAAGTTGATATCTGTTACCTCTACAAAGTCTCTTTCAGTTTGAGACTTAACGTTATTTTATTTTATCTTGATGTTATCGACGGCAAGTATGCATTTGTTATAAGTTTTATTGTATTTCTGTTCAATTTCATGTGTTTCGATGCACAAGTTTATATTTGTTTTCATATTCTGTTGTAATTGTATTCAGATTTCATGTTTGAGTTTGTATTTTGATGTCAAAGTTTACATTTATATCGTTAAGTTGTCATGTTACGTCAGATTTTCTTTACATTTATTGTTTTGAATAGTGTTTTAAACCGATATACCATAGCCGATATACCATAGCGATATAGCAAACCGATATACCATAGCGCAGCGCAGCAGCAGCAGCAGCAGCAAAAACGTACTTGTGAGTCGTATTAAATACTGGTGAACATAAACATAAACTCGTAAGCACAATTACTAAATCACGAGTTAAGCCTAGGTGAAATCAACAAACTAAGGACAGGTGAGACCAAAGCTTTACTAATGAAATCACCTTGGACAGGTGATGACAAACCAATTGGCGAAACAAAAACAGAAGGCTAGACCATTGACAAAACCTTAGACATGGTTAGGGCGACGTTTAGGAATATACTATGAGAACAATAACACCTCGTCCAATACGAAGCCATAGAATATACTAATATAACAATAGTACCTCGCCAATACGAAGCCAATGAATAAACTATTAAAACAATAGCGCCTCGTCAAATACGAAGCCAATGAATAAACTATTAAAACAATAGCGCCTCGTTAAATACGAAGCCAATGAATAAACTATTAAAACAATAGCGCCTCGTCAAATACGAAGCCAATGAATAAACTATAAGAACAATAGCACCTCATCCAATACGAAGCCATGACATACTACTAATACAATAGCACCTCGTCCAATACGAAGCCAAATATATAGTGTTATTACAGTAGCACCTCGTTGCACCTCGTCGGGCACCTCGTCAAATGAGAATTTATCGGTGCATATATACTACTGTCAGGATAATGTTCTGTTATGAACATGTTTTTTGTTTTTTCTGTAATAAACTAAATAACAATGAAATGATTCTTTCGTAAATATTTCAAGAATTTAAAAAGTACACCATTAATTATAGGAAAAACTTAATTGTATTGGTTTAGTCGCTTAGTGTTCTTCAGGACTGCAGGAATCAACTGCTTAAACTACACTTTGAACCTTTCAGAAAAATGCAAAAACACCTATAAATAAACATAATTTCGGCAAATTAAATCATTTCACTTACTTGCACTAAATTCCATGGTGGCACGGTTTCAGCTATGTTGCCTGTTTGAGAACTGCATCCTGCCCCTAGAATCATAATCTTGGTCGGTTCTGAATAGATTTGATGGAACAGGGATCTTATTGTAGCACCATGAGCACACTAAAAAGAAAGTAAAGTTAATTGAGAAAATGAAATAGTTTTCTACGGCAGAGGGCGTCAGTTCCTGGTAGTTTTCACACCTATTAAGAATTCTGAATAAAAAGGGAAAGACACATATGTGTAGAGTTGAATATATTCAGGCAAGGAAAACTTTTATTTTGCAGCGAGAGCCAGTCTTGGAAGTTTATAATTTTCATACTGTTAATAACTTTGTCAATGTACATTTACCCCCCCCCCAAAATCAGATATATAGTGCCCATACTGATACTGTCGATGTCTATAAAAATATACGATGTTCCCTTACAAAACATTTCGTGAAGTTTTGAGCTTGTTTTTTTTTCTTCTTGAGTGCAAAAATGTTTTACCATCAGACTATGCTCCTTGAGCTAGCCAACAGATAAGTGACGAGCATCAAAATTCCGTATTGTCATATTCTCTCCTTCCAAGATTGTGGTCATGGAGTTAGTAGTCTAACTTTATTAGGGTTCATTCGTATTTATGTTAATCTATAAGGAGACGGGGCGCAAAAAGGGGAGGTTTTGACACCAATAAATCGATTTTACTCTACCGCCTACTTTTGCTAGTACTGGTACCTAGTCCGGCTGTCCCGAGATCCTATTGTTGTTTACGTTTGTATTTTGTATTACTTGTGTTTTTCGTGTGTCGTTCCCTGGCAGATTGAAGCATGTAATTTTCACTCATTGTAGATGTTTCCTGTTATATCCCTTTTATTTCATTAGTAAATGAAAACAAAACTGAAAAGAAAACAAGAAAACTACTGATGTTACCAAATACAAAAATTCCGAAGTTGCACAAAATACAGTAAATTTTGTTATGCTGTACACGTGTTTCAAGCAGTAACCCTGTCATCAACAGCATTTGAATCTAATAATATGGAAAGTATAATCCAAAATAGTGAAAAAAGAAGTACTAATTACCAAAAAAAATGAAATAGGAGGCCAAATCCAGTACCAAGGACATCTACTGAGTACAATACACGGAATGAAGCCTCAGTAGTTTTATGGGATTAGAATTTTATTTAAAAAAAAGACAAAAAAAAAACGGTAAATTTCTATTGAACGAAAAGTTAATTTATTGATGTCAGACAAGTCTGACTATTTGGCAGTTGAATACCCCATGGGGACCTCTGGTCCACCAGCAGTGACATCGGCCAGATGTTTTCAAAATACAAAAATAACGAAGTTGCACAAAATACAGTAAATGGGGGAAATAACAAAATTACCGAACAGAGTTGTCAAGAGCCGAAGTCCACGAGACAAAAAGACAAAACAGGTGAAAACCAGTGGAACAATTGTCGACCGCAATGGTCCTGACTTGGTACATGCATTTCGAAAGAAATGGTGGGTGAAACCGGTTTAATGGCTAGCTAAACCTCCCCTTCCATTGTGGCAGTGTCCGCTAGCAACCTAACAGCAACTGATATTAAAGGTCGTAGACAGTTAAAAGAAGTGATCATTCCATCTTGAATCACAGTTTGGATCAAAACTTCAAATTTTTCCCAGAGACTGATATCTATTCAAGAACTTTTTTATTGATCGTATAAGACGGAATGTTTGAAACCTTGATTAATAAGGCGGTTACGGGGATAACTTTGTCTAATACGAAAGTCTGTATAATTTGGGCTAGCTCTCGCGTAACGAACCAGCTGTGAAACATACACTCCGTAACCATGTTACGGAAATTGATAATTATGAAATTAAAATCGTCCCTTTAGTCGTAAATCTTAGTACTGAGATGACCATTTCGTCAAATTCGAGATGTAAGTCCAAAACAAAGTAAATCTTGTGGTTTCTGTCGTTTCCCTTATCTCTATTTCTGGATGATATATTAATGGGAATCATTTAGCAAAAAATGCGTTATTTAAGGAAAGAACATACACCGGCAAACGAATACCGAAGCAAGAAAAGGAAAGGGGAATTTCTAAAATCATAAATCCAACATCGCGGCAATTCACAGCAAAACGAATTGAGACAGTATGACAAAGACAAAACAAATAAACAAAAATGCACAGAACTAAAGCACTAGCAGTGTGAACCCCTATAAAAACTGAGGTATCATCAGGTGCTNTTTTGTCACAGTCGGTGTTAGTCAGTCCGGTAACAAACTCTGGATCTACCCAAAAATATCTGTTCTCATTTGTGAAACAGAAACATTGTAATGGTCTGTCAAATCGTGGTGACGACCGTAAAATTTCTGTAGTGACAATTCCAACAGTCATCATCAATATATCTATAAGTGAGATTGAAGGGTCTAGCATCTTTTATTTTATGATCTTTTACGAGTCTCTGAAGAAATTAAGTCTTGTAAGAATATAAAAACAAGGTTGCGAGTAGAGGTGTACAATTAGTGCCCATGGTATGCCAAATTGCTGTTGATAGTGACAAATATTTTGTCAATTAGAAAATCAAGCATACTGCATACCTTCTTTTCATCATACCACACTTTTCCTTTTAAATTGGTTTTTGTAAAAAAAAATCGTGGATTTATAACCTAATCAACACATTTTTTTTTAATCGGCAGAGGCTTTTTGAATTATACTTTTGATTCGTGATTTTAGATAATCATGAGGAAGTGTGGCATACAGTGTGGAGAAATCAAATATTTTTAATGAATGTATTTGAGAATTAACGGGATTTAATATTTTCTGATAAATCCTTCGATTTTTTAAGTATTCACATGTGATTTATGTCACTTCGAGCATGAATTGTTTCACATTATGCTTGATGCCTGTCTTTGACTCCTGGCAAAACCTTATTTAGATCAATTGACAATTCAGTAGTTGAGCAAGATGAAGATCCTGTGATGTATCTTTCCTTTTGTTATGCTGTACACGTATTTCAAGGAGTAACCTCTCATCAGCAGCATTGGAATCAAATAATATGGAAAGCCAAAAAGTAGTTAAAAAGTACTCATTGCCAAAAATTTCGAAATGGGAGGCCAAATCCAGTACCGAAGACATATACCGAGTGAAAAACACGAAATGAAGCCTCAGTATTTTTATGAGGTTAGAATTTTGATACAAAAATAGAAATTTAATTTCACCATGTTTACAGTGACGAATTACTAATATATAGGATATAAATAAAATAGGCCTACATATTTTGAAATAAATAAGACCAGTCTCTACTTTGAGAGAATACAATTCTTAGAAAATGTCTGGAATCAAATATTTTGAAATGAAATATTGAATACGTTTCTAAAAATATGGTTGCTACATGTAGGTAGAATTCCCGCCATACAAAGTCTTTCAGAGTTTTAGGAAGTGTACACATTTTTTTTCCAAACCTGCAGCTAATAAAATTTCAAAAAGACATAAAATCAGATTTGTTTTAAAGCTGAAAATGACACACATGATATGCTTATTTAAAATAAAAGTCAAAAGTTATAACTAATAAACAGAAGTCAACGATTCAAGCATAAACATATTGATCACCTGTGAAGAGGACATTCGTCTTACATAGAGCTGAAGACATTGAAAAATAAAATATACATAACTCAGTGGAAAATGGTATTAATTCCAGTCAAAATACCGGTTCAATTTCCGTCTGACGGGAAACAAGTAAGATGTTGCAAGAAATATAATCAGATACAATGGATGAGAAAACTTTGCTATTTATGACCTATTTACTGATATCACGTATATGAGTACAAAAAGTTTTGTATAATTTATGTAGTACTAAAGTTTTAAAAATGCATCGAATGTTAAATATAGATTACACCACAAGATCCCGTTCATTACCATAATTTATCCACTAGAGATAGTTAAATTGCGAGGCTTGCCGAGCATTTTAAAATTTTTAAATTTAACCATCGAGAGTGGATAAAATATGGTAATAATCGGGATAAAGTGGTGTAATCTTTTTCTCTAATGATCATTGATAAACACCGGGAATTGTATTCCAAATACATTTGGCGGGAAATAGCACGGGGCTTTATTCAACATACGTTGAAAAAAGAAAATTTATCTAACGGGTCAAAACCGGTTTAAACTTGACATATCATTAGAGAAACGGGTATATTAACTTTGTTAGAGACAATATTAGTAGATGTACGTTGTTGCTGCAGGCCAAAAAGATTGTCTTCAAATAGTTTTTGAAAGGATATTGCATCTTCCACAGTGTCATGATATATTTATAAGTGTATTGAAGCCGGTTTAATTTTTCTTTTTCAAATTAAATCGAAATTGACCATCTTTTAAAATCCAATGATTCCTTTCGAAATTTGAAATAACAAAATACCGAAGTTACTGTGAATTTGGTTTCTGCATATGTGCATTTTGACAATTTATGTCTCTTCAGTGCAGATGAAATCTAAACGTTTGAAATTGATGTCTCGTGAACACTTATAAAATTATTGAACAGTACGGATTTTATGAAATAAGAAACTTGATGTATGAAAACTTGAGACAAATTATCAACAACATGACATTGGCTTGTTTGGAATATAAAATGTTAATATTACAGCAGGAACAGGAACACAGCTAGCCCACTATCATCAACTGGGACCTTATTTGATTCATAGATTGAGAACCTACGTGATTTTTTTAAAAGTTTTTACTGTATGAAAAAGAAAGGAAATGGGGTAAATGTCAAGGAGACAACATTCTATATCAAGGTTAAAACTACCCAAAACAAAGCATCTGGGGGTTACCGTATGGTCTTCAACACAGTGAGGAACCTCACGCCATATAGCAAGCCCTAAATGACCCCAAAAAGGTAAAAAAGTGAATAAATCGTTGGAAACAAACTACATCCAATAACCCAAATATCAAGAAACTAAAATTTTATAAGAAGACAAGGACAAGCCAATGACCAACATATTCCTGACTTGGGATAGGCGCAAAAATTGCGGTGGGGTTAAACTCGTGTTCTTGGATCCAAACTCTCCCGCTATGTGTGGTGAATGGCTAAAAAATAAATACACAAAAAGACTCACATTAAAAATCAAACTAGAAAAAAGTCCAACTTACCAAGACGAGTACCCTTACAATGAAGTACATAAAACATGTAGACATGACAAATTGTTTAAATTTAGTTTTGGTGTAAAGCATTTAGGAGATGATGTTTTGTCATCTTTGACTTATATCAAAGCGTTGCTCTTAATTTGACAATTTGTACAAAAGAGGCATGTAGATCTTGACACTTACATGGATTTACCAACATGATAAACGAGATGAAACGTACAAGAATTAAGAAGGAAAAGACCATAACAAACGAACAAAAAACCGATGGATGTTACACGGAACAATTGTGTCGTCTGCACTATAGAAGAGCGCTAATTTTGGCCCAATTAACCTATAAATCTGTAAAATCTATTTTTTTCTAAGTATCAAGAGCATAACTAGATCAGGATAAAATGTCCTGCAAATTTGTTTGAAACATGACTTGAAGCTTTGAAAGGGTTTCAGATTAGCAAACTGAATTAACAAATGACCTAGATTAGCTAGGTCAGCCTCAAAAATCTGTGAAGCCAAAATTTTAAGTATAATATGCGATACAAGATCTTTTAAACAAAATACACTTAAAGTTTGGTTGGATTCTAGTGACACTTTTGATTCCAAGTTATAAGGTTTCTTCTTGCAACATGATTAGATAAAGCAAACAAAACAAATATATAAAAAAACAAAAAGATAACAAAAACAACTAAACAAACAAAATGAAGAAAAAGAAGAAATATACTGATTTCCACAAAAAGAAGATATACGCTGATATTCCAAATAAATGTAATATTAAAGTCTAGGATGTTAATTTTGTTTTGTGAAAGTAACTACTTTTCTTACTGTATACAAACCGACAAAAACGTTAACGATATGAAAGTATATCATTCAGTAATTAAATATAGACAAAGTTATTTACTAATCTATAAAGCAAGGATTTTCATACTAGAAACCACCTATCAAACGGAGTCCACATTCTATGTAGTGCAAACAAATTGACATTAGTTCCGCTACAAATTTGTCAGTTTCTTATGCAAATAACTAAGAATATTGAATTTTTTAGTTTTATGCAAGTTTATGGATTATATGTCTTGTAAGCGAAAATGGAATAAAATTAAAAGAAAAATAATTATGCATCAGACGAACGAGACGAAACGGGATAGAAATATGGGATCAGTATGAACATATTTTTCCATTGGTGATTAAAAAAATGAAGAAAAGCGATAGAGAAGACCTTTCAATGGCAATTGCTGTTGAGTTGCTACCAGAAATCATTGCAATGAAAGGGAGTTTGGCGCGCCATAAAACCGGTTTAATCAAACGCTTCTTATGAAATGCCTGTACCAAGTCAGGACCATTAGGTTGGACTATTTTTCCGATGGTTTCCACTTACTTATTTCCTTTAACTTCATGGATTTGGCTTTTGACAATTGTTATTACCCCCATTTACAGACTGACTTCGACTCTTGACAATTCTGTTCGGTAATTTTGTTATTACGCCCATTTACAAACTGATTGCGACTCTTGGCATTTCTTTTCGGTAATTTTCTGTTACCCTCATTTTACAGAGTGATTTCGACTCTTTACAATTATGTTCGATAATTTTGATATCAACAATGAAATGATATGGAGTAAATGCACATGATGTAAAGTCTCTGCAAATAATGGGTACAACTAAGTAATGGAACAACGTTTTTATTGGTGTACTTTATCTCGAAGTCACCATGAGGTCTTTAACAATGTGATATGCTAATACTTCATAGTAAGTTAAAGGCGGCCCCTTAATCTGTTAATGGTCGAACAATGTTACATTCATGTCACATTCATTTTATAACTATTATTTAGCCAATGGATGCCAGATCCTCAACAAACAAAATTAACTGACAAAGGTACGGAAAATAATATGAATGTCTCATGTACATTTACTCAACCTTTGTTCAACCGTGACAATTGAAAACAACGACCGGAGTGACCACATTACAAACACTTTCCTATCTGCTATTGTTAAAACATAGGCTTACTATGACAGTATTTTCAACTGAATGATGTATGCATTGTATTATACAACAACGGTAGTAGAATACCGAAGGAACAAGGAAAGAGATGATCACAAAAATAAAAGTCCAAAGAAATGGCAAAAACGGCAACAGAGAAAAATAAAGACAAAACAAGGACGTGAGACAGCTACAAGGCACGGAAATATGAAGACGACATTAATAACTAAGGCACTCATAGTGTTAACTCCCATGAAAACTGGGAATGCATCTGACGCTCCGGAAGGGTAAGCATGCCCTGTCCCGCTAACGACAACCGTCACACTACCAGTGAGGCATATATTGTTTTAAAGATAGGTTTGGTAGCTGATTGTATGCTGTATACATTGAACCATATACTGTAGTATACTGCATTTAATATTTTGCTATTGTACTCGTACCATTTCATCGTATCCAAAATTTGAAATAGGCAAGAATGTACTAATATTGCAGAAAGAATAAGTAGATATTTGATATAATTTTAGTACAACAAATCTATATAAAGTGCTACAAATAATGCTCATGGTAATAATACTCTTTTACATAGAAATGATATTGAAACCCAACCACCTGAGCGATGTTTTTAAAATCTATCTAGTATTATTAAATAACTACACTTTATTAATTATTAAAACCGGAACAAGGTTACATATACAACTAAATGCTTTCAAACATCTTAAAGGATTAAAATGACTGATCACCTGCGTTAATTAACAAACAAAAATCATTAAATCCAGCATTGATTCATTAAATTTTGCTTTGATGATTATGTAATATATTCATAAGACGTGTTCATATCTGAAAAGTTCATTCAGCGGCACCAAAAACAAGATTTGTATGCAGGGTATTGATAGCGTTTCGTGTACACCAAAACAATGAGTAGATGAGAGTCTTTCACCTACAAGACAAACTAGGATGGAAACGGAAATTAAACTCCTGGCTACAAAAATTTAAGAATGGTTAAGAGCAATTTAAAGTACAGTTTATAAAAAGCAGGATATATGGGATTATATTGATGAGATAATCCACATGATTATAGGAATAGTAGAGATTAAATTCAAATCACACACATGAACAACGTAATGTTTCTAACTAGAATGGTTTTAAAGTATTATGTAATAGTTATTATACTATTGGTTGTTAACATAAAAAACATAAAAAAGCTCTGATACGTTGCCAAACAAAAAGACTAATAGAACTTTCTTTTTCAAAAAATAGCTTTCAATTGTCTTGATGATCGAAACAATTAACATTGCTGTTTAGTGTTTTCTGTGAACTATGGTAAAAAACAACGGCCGTATAATACCGAAGGAACAAAGCACAAGATTACACAAATCAAAGTCCAGAGACAAGGCAAAAGCAAGAACACCA
>MJUU01072231.1:49974-64324 GCA_002080025.1 Modiolus philippinarum
TTTTTTTTCTAACTTTGTTCAGAGAATATAAACATATATAAGGCTTGATATCATAGTCAACGGAAATTATGTCCTTAGCTAGATGTCAGTAACTGCGAGCATTTGTCCGGACAGTACCTGTGTGTATTGTCTTCATGTTTTATGTACTTCATTGTAAGGGTACTCGTCTTGATAAGTTGGACTTTTTTCTAGTTTGATTTTAGTCTCTTGATATTTGGGTTATTGGATGTGGTATGTTTCCATTGATTTATTCACTTTTTTAACTTTTTGGGGCCATTTAGGGCTTGCTATGTGGTGTGAGGTTCCTCACTGTGTTGAAGACCGTACGGTGACCCCTAGATGCTTTGTTTTCGGTCGTTTTAACCTGGATATGGGATATTGTCTCCTTGACATTTACCCCATTTCCTTTCTTTTTCATATATATGTCTCTGATTTGTTGATTGACAGAAATCAGCGGTTAATTGTTGCTTGAAGCTGTGAATATTCTATAATTGAGGTGTAATCACTTCGTTTGTTGATAAAACATTACATCTATGCGAAAATTCTCAAATTTAATATAAATGTTAAATTTCGATTTTCAACATCTTAAATATTACAAATTAAGTTTGAGACGTTTATATATAGCAAGCATTCATATCTATGTAGTTTGTAGTATGGGTCCACAAGAGATTACACAAATACATTACACAAAGTAAAGGTACAGTTTGTCTGAGTAATGTAAGGTCTAGAAAAATTCGAAAATTTTTGATACTGAAAACAACTTCCTCCTGCAAAGCTTAACATTTAATCACTGTAAAAGATATTATTCGTAGTAATTTATTTTACAATAAACACATTTTAATGATACTTTGTAGACAAATACAAAAGAAGATTTGAAAAAAAAATCTTTCTAATTGAAAATGGTATAAAGTAATGTACTTAGCATTTGTCATGGCTTTTATTTCCCTCTCTAAATGACTGTTAGCATTTTTTTTTTTTTTTGTTGTTGTTGAATTCCTTGATTACTAAATGTCTAATTAGCAATTGCAATATCAGTACTAAGAAGAATACGCATAAAAAAATACACTAATGTATAACATATACTAGTTTTTGAAAATATGTATACAGATTTTATTATCAATTTATTTGTCCTAGTATCCATATTATGACTGATGCTGTTTACAATTTTCAGTAACTTGTTACGGACTCAGTATTCCAAACATAAAACATCAGATACAACATTCTATTTTGTAGTTCTACAAACACTTACCTTGCTATTGTTCCACACCATTCTAAGTTCATAGTCTGCCAGTATAGTGGGGTGGTTATTTACATCTTCTATTGCCATTTCAGCTGCTGGGAGGATACCAGACGCATCCCATAAACCATCCTGCATTGGAAAGAACCCGCCAATGTAAATAGGCTGTTTGCTCTCGGAGTAAAAAATAACAAGAAATACAATTAAAATGTCAATTTCGATATTCATCCCGATTTCTGATAACTTTAGAAATGTTGTATATGTTATATACATAAAATCCTCCAATGCAAAAACATCCAGCTTTCACCACATCCATAGACATTCCTCTATCGATTTCCACCCTCCAACCACTGGGCTTTCTTTTGAATCAAAATCCATTATGTCTCAAAAGTTTCTAGTAATTCTACTGAGTACCTATTTACTCAAAGATACATTTGCGCCTGTTTACATGTAGAACATTATCCAATACCTGGATTTATTGACTTTTTATATTACTAATAGTTTATTATATCGTTATATCATTCCATTCTTCTTCAATAGGATAAAAACAAAGAAGCTGATCCAAACCATGAATTTTCGAAACATCAGTTTCCGGGTGATTACAATGTAGACATTGATTTTTAACCTTCTGACTTATCACTTATTATTTCATTAAGTTGGGAACGATCATCAGTTACCAAGATCCACAGAATTAAGAAATCCTAAACATGGCAATAACATGGTTTAACAAGAATTTCATATTTACAATAATTATTAAATCTGATAATTGTTGTATGAGTCTATTCTAATAAATATTCGAAAAAAATATTGTCATGAATTACCATTTGATTGGTGTTAACAAAAATAAATAGATAAAATGATTATATATATATAACCTTTATTATCAGTCATTCATAAGTGCAGAAACCCTGCAGAGAAATATCAATCTTACAAGTACGGTATCCATTCATAAAAAAAAAAATGAATGATCATGGTTGATCGATATATTTTCAAGAATTATTTACACCTTTCAAATTTTATATCTAACATCACTTTGACATGCATGGAAAAGTTACCTTAAATGAAACAAATACTTAGTAAATATATTCTTGGTCATAAATATGGAATATTCGTATTTTCTTAGCCAAAAATTGAAGTCACAAAACTGTGGATGAAAGTATAATATTTAGCTTTAACCATTGTTTTCTAACTCTGAAGTACGAAAGTCTCTGATTCTTCGAATCTGTCAGACCACTCCTTCAACCCATTCTGAAACCCTCTTATTTGTGAAAATGGGACATTTTTTTCAATCAGATATTGGGTGTACAAATATTTCTCAAAAATGCAATTTTCGATGCCCATCGTGTACAAGAATGATTGAACTTCAGGGGGTAGACCTTAGGAAGCCTAAAATTTTCTACTCGTTTAATTTTTCTAATATATTCAGTATTACAACCACACATGTTTATGTCGACTTTAAGCAATTTTCAACAATTTTTGCCGTCCCGTTTTATGTCTAGTGGTAATCAAAGATACCCTGTTTCCTCATATTATTTTGTCCTTTCGGGACTTGATTGTAGTGTGTAAAATTGACTGTAATTAAATTTTTATTTGATTTAAAATTATTTGAAATGCAAAATTCTATAGTTTAGACTTGTGTTAAAGTTAGCATGAATAATGATAGTAAATTTAACTAGTTTGAACTGAAAAACATGGGTGTTCTGACCAGTATATGCTGAAATATTTACTCTATTTTGATCACTTTTAAACACTTCTTGTAAAAAATTCTGTCGTTTAATTTTTACCAAAAACTGAGAATAGAAAGAAAACTAGTATATGTAAGATATATTATTTTTTTTTAAATTCTATCGTCCCATTTTTTTATTAATTTGGAATTAAGTGGGTAAAAATCAATAAAATTGCTGAATCTGTTCTATAAACTACCTCCCTTGGAAGAAATCCGACTTGTACATATTTTTTTCATCTTTGGACAGTGCAAAAATGTAGAGTAAAATGCATTCATTTTGATAAACTTGAAGTTGGGTATATGTTTTTTAATGACAAAATGAATATTTATTTGCTGTGTGGAAAAAATTTTGCCATTTTAAAATTTTGATCATACCTATTGTAATGATTCTATTTGTTTGTGTAAGTAATAAAAAGTGAAAAAAGAGTTATTTCCTCCTACCCCAGGTCTACCCCCTAAAGAGATAATTTCAGTGGTTTTAAACTTTAAGGATAATTTGAATTTGAAACAAACAGCATTTAAATATATAAGTCATTCTAAAAAAAATCCATATTTATTACGAAGAGTATATATAAATATTTCTGGATTTCCAATGTTTTGATTTTATCAAACTTTTTAAAAAGACATAAGTTGTCGAAATGGCCATATGCAGAAAATTATTTTCATCAATTTCGATATTTTGCTTTTTCTAAAAAAAAATAAATGAAGAACATTGAAAAAAAAATCATTCAAATTATATCAGAAATATGCTTTCTCAAATTGTGGCTAGTTGTTAAACTCCAACTTGCCATGATTTTAGTAATAATTCACTATAGAGCTGTGTTGTTGATTCTTGATGTTTGAAAATACACCCCAAACTTAAGAACAGGCCTGGATATTTAACTAGGTCTGTTCCATTCGATTCTATATTCAAATGAATTTTTGCAAGAGGAGAACTAGACAGTTATCATTTAATGTAGTGAAAATTGCATCTGCAGTTTTTTTCCAAATATCATAAGGGGTTACGTAACAAGATAATAAGATGAACAAATATAATTTAGAAAAAAAACTTACTCATAAATTAAGTATAGTTCTAAACCGCTTCTCACGTTACTGCTTATTTCATTAGAAATTCATAATCTTTTTATCATCAAATATGCCCCCAAAAAATCTGAACTGATCAAAGTGACAGCATATTACTAACATGTGAGTATGCAAAATCTAGCTGACTTTATCCAAACAATGCATCGTGCGTCCCATCTACTTAACTCTGGTAAATAGTCAACTTGACTCTTCGTAAATNTTTTTTTTTTTTTTTTTTTTTTTTTTTTTTTTGCTGATTTGGATAAGTCCTAAACATTTGCAAATGAAGGGGTGGGCTTTCCGAATGATTTTGCCAAAATAAATTTGATCAATATATTTATGGTTTAGGAACAGATTATATCTACTCGGTCATTTTTTTTATTTTACGTGCTTGCTAAGTGTGTAATTCTATAATTTGCTTCACTTAAACGTTTCTTCTTCTTTCTGAATTAACAAAAAGGAACCAAAGACCCCAAAGTCTTATTAATTAAGACTGACAATTGATTGACTTGAATTGAATTAGCACTTATTCTAAATATTTCCTTTGTAATTCTAAACAAATAACGAAGGGGGGGGGGCAAAGGTATTGTTATAGGGTAAAATTGATTCTCTGTTAGCTGTTATTGCAAAATATAATGTTGTGTTAGCTGTTAATGGGTAGTTCTGTGTTAGCTGTTATGATGAATATATTCAGTTCACTGTTAGCTGTTATTGAACAGATCAGTTTGGTGTTATTACAAAGAAATATCCCAAAAATTTTTGCGGCTCGCTCCGCTCGGCGACTTTTCCTTACACTACTAAGTTGGAATTCCCCCTTTTCAAATCTCCCCCCTGCTGCATAATTATTTAGCTGTTCCCTACAACTGTATAAGTTCTTAGTCTACATTTTGACCATTAGGTCGATTTTGCAATTCAACTTTCTATTTGCTGTGGTCAATTTTGACCACCTTTTTCTTTATAGTTCAGTTTGAAATAAATTGATTGATTGATTAGTTAGAGTTTAATATCTAGTGAGCAATATTTCAGCTTTATCAGGACAAAAAACAAGTTAATCAATTCGAAAAAAATATAAGTAAGAGAAGAAAGAATGAAAGGGACAACCGGGACAACGAGTTTTGATTGCCACTGGAAAAGGGGACGAATGGGTAGGAGCAGGAAAATTAGCCCTCTATACGAGTCCTAGCGACTGTGCTCTCTTTAGACAATATAGAAGGGGTCTTTATACTGCATGGAGCGTTGCGTTTCTCCACACAGTTGTTTGGCTACAATGGTTCGCGGTCAGGCTTTCTGTATTATGACCTGACTACCCCGCACAGACAGAGCATTCCCCTATCCACCAACTGGGGACTCGCCCGGCAGCTGTGTAACTAGAGCCCCAGAAAACCGATTCAGGTGCCGGGGATTTGAAATAAAATAGACTCCCATCACAACATACATTTTATAACCTCAAGACTTGACACGTTTTTCTCAGAATTTTATATACTTGTTGCCCTTTTTAATATCATATAATTTAACGGTGTTTTGGACTTTTGAGCTTGAATTCCAAGTTAGGATTAGCTTAATTAAGCAAAATGTAGACGAAATAGTTATACAGTTGTAGACAGTAGCTATATGATTACGCTGAAAAAAAACAACAGTCAAATACTGAACTATATAGACATCGGAATGGACTATATATGGCAAATTAGTCGAATGAATAATACTTCATCTCTACGACAAGAGTTGAAATTGAAAAACACTCATACAAGAAGTGAAATTGAACACCAATAGCTACATGATGAGAAAAGAAAAATTGAGCAGTGAAAATTCACACATACTGATTTTTGAAAGTTGTTCGAATCTTCGATCCTTGACAACTGAAAAAACGTGTTGATAAAACACAAAACAGTAAGACATTGTAATACATATTCAACTGCGCATTTCATTCTTAGCACATTGGCGGATCCAGAAGGGGGTTCCGGGGTTGGAGCCCTCCTTTTTTCTGGACAATCATGTATTTTTAATGAATACCCTGATGTTTTATCAAGTGATAGTGATACCCCAATTTTCGCGCCTCGCTCCGCTTGGGGGTATTTCCTTCCATTTCCATTTGGAACCCCTTTTCTAATTGCCGGGATCCATGCTTGTAGCATCACTAAGACAATACTTCTTCTTGCATTTGAGTTTGTCAGCTCTAAGATAGGACTCAATAATTTTATTCACGAAAAGAATTAGACTTCATGCGAGCTGTTACTACTAGAGCGGGTAGAACTGTAAAAGTGTCTAAAAATTCAACTAGCCTAATCCAAGACATTAAAAAAAATTAGGGCTATTGTATATTTCGCCCTGTACAGTGATAATGAGTAACATATAAAGCATATAAATGAAGTCAATGAACATGTTTATGATGAACAATGATGGTCTATGAATGTATTCTTCTCCACAAGAAATTTTTATTGCATAAGATTACTGTTATCCAAGTTTTACATTTATATGTTAGCTGTTATTGACTTGATATACACTGTTAGCTGTTATCACTTATTTGAATTATCTGTTATCTGTTATTGAAAAATCAATTTGCTGTTAGGCTGTTATGGGACCCCCCTTGCCCCCCTCAACGAAATACCGAAGTTATATACTGTAACTTTAAATTTTGCATATGCGCATTTCGACAACTTATGTCTCTTCGGTGCAGAATGAAGCAACATTGCATGACACCTTTCATACAATAGGCGCCTTCAAATATTTAAAAGGGTTGTTCCGATTTCGTCATAAATTTCACAGACACTTACAAAATCTCATTTATGTCCTGCAACCCATAAAATTAGCCAAATACCTAGTAACAGAAAAAATATACATGTATGTATTAGCAAAAAATTTTAAAAATCAATTTGAGAGACTATTAAGATATATTCACACAGCTTTTTTGTTTGTTTGATTAAATCTTGGACCTGTTTGAAAGTATGTATCATGAGCTGATACCTAAGTTGTTTTATTGTGATTTTATCTGTGAATTAAATTATTCTAGCTTTTTAAATTGATTCATTTTAATTATTGGTAGAATTGTATTCATGTAAAAAAATAGATAACAGGAAACACCTACAATGGCTGAAAATTATAATTACATGCCACAATCTGCTAGGGAATTACACAGGAAAAACACGAATAAGACAAAAGACAAACGTAAACAGCGATACGACTTGGTACCGGCACTAGCAAAAGCCAGCGGTAGGGTTAAACCAGTTTATGGGTACCCAAACCTCCCCTTTATCTGTCCCGTTTCCCCATAGTTGAATAAACATACAAATTAAACCAATACAGGTAGACTACCAACTCCATGACCACAATCTTGAAAGAAAATGACAATACGTAATTTTGAGAGATGGGTCAAGGAATGCTCGCCGCTACACTGCCAGCTAGCTCAAGGAGCCTAGTCTGCTGGTAAAACACTGTCGCACAACGGAAGAAAAATCAAACATCAAAACTTCCCGAAGGGTTTGGTCAAGAATCATCATAAATTTAAGTAGACATCGGCAGTATCAGTAAAAGGCCAGTATGTGTGTAAAATGTTCAGGTCACTAGATTTCAAAGCTAATTTAACGGATGCAAGCAGAGTATCTTGTCGATGCCCCTTGTTGCGTAAAGAATGTAAGTTTCTGGATCTTTAATCAGTTTCTTGCATTTTTAACAACATTTCCGTAGAAAAGAGGATTAGAAATATCCTAAGTAATAAGCTGTTTGCGAGATATCAGATGTTCATATCTGTTATAAAACTTCTTATATGTATTCAACAACTTATGAAATCTGTAAACATGTTGTAAGAGTTTCGCTGTGATAGTATTAGGTATGTTAATTAAGATCGTTAAGAGTACAACAAATGCTTGCGAATCATACTGGTTGAGAAATATAGTTTCCACAACAAGAACTAGTTGATTATGAAATTTCTCACATCTAGTTAAATAAAATTTATTTAACGAGATGCGAGAAATTTCATAATTAACGTGTTTAAGTTGTTGAAACTGTTTCTCTAATGACTGGACGAAAAACACCGAGGATTGTATTCCGAATAAATTTGGCGGGAAAGGTCACGAAACTTGTTCTCCTCTCTAGAGAAGAGAACAAATGTTTCCACACCGTTCAGGAAATGTGAAAACTGGATAGAAATTAGAGAAGTATACATCCCATACGATGGAGCCAGAGGAATGTAACCGTCAAGAAGAGGGAAATTAGTAATACTGAAATCAAAATCATCCCTTTTATCATATATGTTAGTTTTTATTTTACCAGAGTCAATATGAGAAGAGTTGTCCATGAAGAAGTTGAATCTGTCCTATGTAAGGTTCTCGTGTGGTGTTTGGTACGAATGCTTGACCAGTGTGCTGGGTACAAATGTCGGGGTACTTTATCCTCAGGCAAAATAAAGCAATATGAGCTGTATTTCTTTAAATTTTTGAAAGCTCCAAAAAGGCATCATGTCGAATCCATATATCTGGAAAATTATATCAGATACCGTATAATGCATGAAAACGGCATAAATACTTTTTAATTTCGATTATAAAACTAAATTTGCATGCGATTTTGGTCAATCATGGACGCTCATTTATAGTTGACATAAACAAATATATCAACAATCGGCAAACTTCGGCTTAGTTACGATATACTTGATATATGTCTACACTTGATATTTGTGATGCGGTTGCCGGTTTACCCATAACTTTTCTCAACCTACGCTGGACAATTTAGCTCCTAAGTGTGTAACTTAAAACAAGTCGGGGAAAATGCGAACAAAATACGACATTTTCGTCCGGATTACCCCTCAAATTCTGCCTCTGGTGTTAGTTAAAAGTTTACTATATGCCCGACTGTGTTCCTCTCTCATTTCAAAGGAGCCAGTCTATTATGAAAGCTTACGTAATACATACGAGGTTAAAAAAGGTACGAATCAGCAAAAGTCGTGACAAGTGCAGTGTACGCGTGGAAATATTTATAAATCGATCATTTAGATTTCAAACGATTAAATCTCTCCCGCGTATGAAAATAAAATTGGGACATCCTTGTAGGAATAATATGGTTGGCATTTTAATATTTTGGCAATGTAAACAATAATTACACACTAACAAGTCAGCATTCTTTTTCCACATTGCCCTTGATTTTATCGGACCATGACATGCTGTCAGTATAAACACTTCTGTAACGTATGTAGCAGAAACATTTGACCTGAGGTCGCAGGCATACGATTAGTACCGAGAATACATTTTTCCTAGCAGTAAATAATTAATCCATGTTATATGTTTTCTTTAATTTTCAATCTTTTAAATAATTGGACTTGAAACTGCTTTATTTCTGCATACTGAAGCTTGAATTAATGAAATCTTTTAAACCCCCAAAAATTGAAAAATCACAGCTCATATTGCTTTAAAATTTAAATGCAGTTGCTAGTGGGAATGGTATTGCAGCAGTGCTTACCCGCTTATTTTGAAGGCATTGAAACATGAAGCCTGTTTCAGTCATACTCGAAATAAATATAAACTATTGTGCCGCAACACAGGGAGTTTTCGCTGTAACTGACAGGCCGAGACATTTTAATTCTATCTGTAAGAAGATTTCTGTGCATTTGTTTTAACTCATTCAACTTTTTAATAGTGTTAACTTTCTTCATATTATAGAATGATTTCGTTACTGTCGAGCGTGTAGTTTGTACAGTGATTTTTTGAAGAGAGCAAAAACACCGTCCCAAAAGCTGCTTAGTCAGGGATTTGTTCAACCTATGTTAATTTCATCCCTCAAGAAATTCTATGGCCGTCACCATAACATCATTGAAAGATATGATGTGTCAGTATCTCAAATGAAAGAGGACATTTTCAGCTAGATTCACGTCTTCCCGGATTTGTCTACCGACTTTGACATTTTCCTGGATCGACTCACTCGCAGTGTGACGGGTGCTGTTAACAGAGTAGGACATGCTTACCCTTCCGGGGCACCTGATGTCACTCTCAGTTCCACTGGAGTTCACACTGTGAGTGCCTTTGTTTTGAATGTTGTGATTTCTATTTCTGTGCTTTGTGTCTGTCTAGCGTCATTGTTTTGTGTTTGGCGCCATTGTTTTCTTTGTTCTCGTTTTGGCCATGTCTTTGGACTTCGATTTTTGTGGATTTCCCTCCTTTGTTCCTTCGGTATTCTACTGCCGTTGACATAAGAAACAAACGGAAACCAAATGAGTGATTCTCATTATAATGTTGTGCTTATTGTTATAAATGTCGTCATTGATAAGACACAAGCATAATGCGCCAGGTTATGGTCCCGTCCTTCACTTCCAAAGTTTACAAAAAGTGGTATGTATTTGTGCTGTAATTGTTATAATCTAATCTAATCTAAATATGACGTTACTCGCAAACAGCTCATTACTATGTGCATTTCTAATCCTAGTTTTTACGGAAATGTTGTTAAAAATGCCAGAAACCGATTAAAGATCCATAAAAACTGGGACGCAACTTACAGTCTTTACGTAATAGGGGATGTCCACAAGATACTCTGCTTGCATCCGTTAAATTAGCCTTGGGATCTTGTGACCTGAACATTTTATACACATACTGGCCTCTCACTGAAACTGCCGATGTCTACTTAAAAATATGTGAAGATTCTTGACCAAACCCTTCGGGAAGTTTTGAGTGTGATTTTTCCTCCGTTGTGGGACAGTGTTTTACCAGCAGACTAGACTTTTTCAGCTGGTCGGCAGTTAAGCGGCGAGCACCCCTTGATACATCTTTCAAAATTACGTGTTGTCATTTTTCTCTCCTTTCAAGATTGTGGTAATAGAGTTAGTAGTCAATCTATATTGGGTTTTACTCGTATGTTTATTATACTGTAGGGAAGTGGAACAGATAAAGTGGAGGTTTGGGTACCGATAAACCGGTTTAACCCTACCATTGGATTTAGCTAGTTCCGGTACCAAGTCCGGCTGTCCTGATTTCCTATCGTTGTTTAAGTTTGTCTTTTGTCTTATTTGTGTTTTTCTTGTGTAGTTCCATGGCAGATTGTGGCATGTGATAGTAATGTTCAGCCATTGTAGATGTTTCCTGTTATCCACTCTTTTACCTTTACTGTATGTAGTTGTATTATGATGTCCTTTATGGATTCTTGATTAGTTGAATAGAATTCTTATCTTATCTTGTATGGTAGCTTGAATAGAAATAAAACTTGGAAAATAAAGAGAAGGTGGCATACTACTAAGTCCATTTGGTTCGAGTTTTCCACTATAAACTGGAGTTTAGAGACCAAAATATGGTAAGATTATGTCGGTGGAGCAGGAAGGATTTTTTTCTTAAAATATAAAGATAAGAATAAGGACTTTAACAAACTAATCAAGAACCCATAATGGGCATCATAATGCAACAAAAACAGTATGATTGATTAGACAGGAATTGCAATAAATAATATAGAACATTACTGTTGAATTATGATAGAGAAGGACAGGAACAGAGCCTGACACATTATGCTTTTGTGAATAGCCAAAAGAATTCTGATTCCCTTGAATACTAAAAGTTCCATCATAACATTTGTTCCCAATGGATAACATATTATAGAATATCTTTTCCAATGGAATAAATATTACAGACGGAATAAACGCTATATAACAGATGTTCCCAAAGGAATAATTTAAAAATATTTATTCCAAGGTAACTTCTGCTAGGAGGAACAAACAACGTTGAAATTTTGAAGTAAACAAATAAAAAAATTCCGAAGTTAGGATCCCTGTTGCACAACCAGGGATGGGGTAATTGGAATCAGTAATTGCAATTGATTGCAACCAATAACAATTTTTGAAGAAATTGAAAGTAATTGCAATTGAATTTTATTTCAATTACAAGTATTTGAAAATATTTAAATACAATTTGAAAAACTGACGTAATTGCAAACATTTTATGCACCTCAGCTCTTGTAGAGAGAACTTTTAGAAGGAAACATTGCAGAATAGGTGATAAAAATTTTGAACATTTATGATAAAAAACCAAATACTTGGTCTTTTATTCTCATATCTTTTTCAGTTTACTCATTCTACGTTAAATTTGCTCACGCAAACTAAAAGTAAATTCTAATGCATAATCGTTCTATAATTTAGAACTACAGAAGATGTGCAGCAAAAGTATTCTATTTGACAGAGTATATCGTTAGACGATAAATTTGATGATTTTTTCTTAAAATGTAATTGCAATGTATTCAAAAACTTTTTTTAAGTATTTGAAAAAAAATCAAATACTTTTCAAAAATCACTGATGAAAATAACTGATGAAAAATGCAATGTTATTGAAAGTATTTGATTACTTTTTAAAGTAATTGAACCCAACCCTGCGTACCACCCAAATTTATATATTTGGAAAAAGTATGTCATGCCATCTTTTAAGGGAAATAAAAGAATCTTTAGGTAACTTCTTCATTTCAGAGTGTGTTGTTCCTTTATGAATTTGTAATGCGGCTTTTTAGCTTACATCCATGCGCTTTTAATTATTAGCCGTCTAAGAGAGACAACTCTATTGTACCTTCATTTAGTTAAACATCAGCTAGGTACTCTAACTAAGAATTTTGTAGGCAAATTTTGATGATTTATCATTTTTTATTGCATATATACATAATGATGACATAGTGCATGAAAACACACGACTTGTGTCGTATTCAAATTACAGCCTATTCTTTTCAACTACAAAGTTTCAAATAGATTCATGAATTCACGTAGGTGCACGACAGTTTAAATTTTTACTTGATTTTGTAGTTTTATTGAATTTTCTTCCCAGTAAATCTGACATAATTTGGAACAAATTTTCCCTTAGCTCTTTCAAATAGGAATAGCAAATGCAAATAAAAAATACCGAAAGTAACAAAAAGTGTAATTATTTAATAATGTTAATTTATCCTTAAACTGGATTTTTCTTTCTTTTTTCTTTTTTTTTTGAGATTAAAATATTCATTTGTTTATTAAAGAGCAGATAACTATCTTTTGGTACCGTCATATTATTCCATTTTTCGTTTGAGTGCCTACATCAGGTACTAGTAATCACTTTTTATTGCTTGTGCAGTTTTGTGCTCACTTGATGTTATATGAATTGCAAATTTTGTTTTAAAGCGAGACTAAATAACCTTAACACATAAATGACTACTAAATGTTTATACTTTTACAGGCAAACTGAATGAATATTTACAGTAATCAATTTTTAATATTTTAATTTTTGTATCAAATATTGTTACAGCATATGTATATATCAAATGTTGTATGATATAAACGTGTTTTGTCCAGTTTGAAGACTACAGAGAGAGAATAAAATTAATTGCAGGTAAAAAAATCCAGTAAATAAAAAGAAGTCTTATGTTGGTGAAAATAAAATATTAAAGTAATTGCCAGGTAGTAATGTATGAATTATTTCAAGAGATGACGTATCAGTATTCCAAATGAAAGCGGACATTTTCAACTAGATTCATGTCTTCCAGGATTTTTCTATACCGATTTTGAGTTTTCCTAGATTGACTCACTTACAGTGTGACGGGTGTAATTAACAGATCAGGACATGCTTACCTTTCGGAGCAAGTGATGTCACTCTCACTTTCATTGGAGTTCCCATCGTGAGTGTCTTGGTTTTGAATGTTGTGTTTTAATTTCTGTGCTTTATAGCTGTTTAGCGTCTTTGTTTTCTGTGTTCTCGTTTTTACCATGTCTTTGGACTTAATTTTTTGAAATACTACTCCTTTGTTCTTTCGGTATTCTACTGCCGTTGTTTCACAACAGTATTACATGAACGAAATCCTTAAATTCTTATTTGATTGGTAAATTTGCGACATCAGTGTTAGTTTGTTATTTTTATACGTAAGGACGTACTACTGTACTATCTTGCATATCTCACACAGGATAAATTGATGTAGAAATGATATTTGTATCACCGGACACTTTGGACCCTCATTGTCGGACCGTAAAATATTAAATGGAACTCGTTATCAACATATATTTTGGACATCATTTTATTTCAATTATTTCTCAAAAATCTGAATTGTGGAAGTCCAAGTTTCAATATCTTATGTGACCAAGTGCACTTATAGTTATTATGCACTGTAGTTGTTATTTTTCCGGAAATTGCACGGTTCGCTCCGGTTATCATTTTGTATATTACACTACACTGAGGTGTGGCGGATGCCAAATTTTTAGAACAAAAGAGATGCAATGTTGTTCCTAGAGCCTTGTAAACCCTTTTAATGGTAAATATACATGCCCCCTCACCTTCCCGCATACATGATTAGAAGTGTGTCCATTATATAAATAACTAAATACCAAAGTTACTGTGAATTTACTTTCTGCATATACG
>MJUU01072233.1:15087-28301 GCA_002080025.1 Modiolus philippinarum
GTGTGATGCATCTGATAATAAATAGATACATGCATTTTTATTCGATCAAAAACCACTAAGAAAAGTGAGAATAGAACCAAATTTCTGATAGCAAAATTCCAGGTCAGTTCCAAGCACAAACCGTTTAAAAAAACTTTATATGAGGCCTACTGTATTAGCATGTAGCAATGTATTTATGTTTGCATGAGGTAAAAAAATATATATGATTGAAATTTAAAATTTCAAGGTAAACTGTCAATAACAATAACAATACTACGCACATTTGCTTGCCGTAAAATCTTTTCTACTGTAGGTTCAAGTCGGTACCCACCCTTCTAAAGGTGCATCTGAAAACCATTTCATGAAAAGATAAATATGTACAAGATAATACCTATACCGAGTGACTTCATGTATATCTTATACAACCAAACATCCATTAAGTGTCATACCAAGTATTTTATAGTAAAATATAATGAACAGTTATTAATACAAGATAAGCTCTTTAAATAAACCATTGAAAAATTCAAATTGAAATATTTTAGTATAATTCAATCATATTCTTCATATCCATAATAATCTAACAAATAAATGACGGAGTTGTAAAGACTCAATTCCGGATTAAAGCCGCGGTTACCTTGTAGTCTCTGCGTGAGGGAATCCATTAGTCTTTGATTTTGATAGATTGTCAATTTTCCCTTCTCATAACAGCAGGATTTTCACCAACACTTTTTAAGGTGTACAACAGGACTGTTTGTGTGGTATAGTAGTGTGTTAAAATCTATTAGGTACATCAAAAACAACTTCAAAGTCTTCAATGAGCATGTTATGACATTTAGGTGGTGAACATGCAACCCTTGTGTATTATTTGACAGAGCTTTTGATGCCTTGATAGTTGATGGCACCTCCTTCACATTCAATATATAAATTTTAGTTACCCCCTGTCGATTTAAATTAATAGCGTATTTAAATCTGTTTAATACATATTCAATAATATAACAAATTGACAAAACAATTAATGACAAAATGATTATATAACATATTGTATTTTTGCTATGTATTTAATTGATTTTTGAAGATTTAAAGTTTTTCCATAAGCAATTCACAAATTTTACAATGTCATCGTACATCAACAGATTGCTTAACTAAAGAGTTTTTTGTCTTTTCACAATTAAAGTACATTTCAATACATCTTATAACATGATAGAACCAACCAATTCTTGATATATGAAATATTCGTAAACTTGTTTTATCCGGTGAGAATGTGTAATAAATAATGAAACTAAAAAAAAATAAATAAAAGTGTCTGCACAAAATAAAATAAAATGAAATGAAAAACATCCCAGCACATTCAATGCAAATGCTACCAGTCTCCAAGTTAAACGGAAGTGAATTAAACAATATGTGCAACCGATGGGGCATTAGAATGATTAAAAATACTACCAGTATAGGATACAGTAGTCCGACAATATTTGGTTAGTCTGTAGAAGTCCACGCGTTGTACATAATTGTCAGAAAGAAAGAAAGAAAATTAGAAACCGATAGGTTCTTTGATATTTATCAAACAAGCAGGATACAAATATTAAGGTATACTTACTATATCTACAGGAGTATAAGCAGATTATATAGAAAATACGGCCGTTAAGTTCAGATACTGATACGATAGTTGGAGTATACTTATATCAGTTTTCTTTAAATGTCACCAAATATCAACAAAAGGGTGCTAAAAATAACATTTGGGTTGTATTCTTTCTTCAGTAATGGTGTACCTGTTCATGTGAGAATTTCTCATATAAATGTACTTTCTTATGTTCTAAGGATTAGTGTTTTTTTTATAATTCTGGACATCTGTATATATAATGCCCACACCCCCCACATTTGTTGTCATATTTGAATCGATGAGCAGCATCCGTTCCTTACTATGTTGTCGATGACTGTGTGTGCAGTGAACTTTTGACGATATTTCTATGTTTGTTCATGATCCCTCACCCATGACCCAAAGAAATGGTACATGGATGTACCGATGTTTAACATTTAGCAAGTAAATTAGGCTCAAGCCGGTGATACGGATCATCTTGACCCTACTTTGAGGTTTGAGGATTTGCTCATTGTTGAAGGCCTCATGGTGACTTCAAGATGGAGAACAAAAACACAATAGTTGTTTTCTGTTCGCCATTTGTTGTTTGAAGGTTTAATGACTCATAGAACGTGCTATAGACTTTTTCATGGTAAATATTAGGCTTCAAATACATTATGTTAATGGGAAAAAATTACCACGAAAAGGTCTATTACACGTTCTGTGAGTCACGTGATTAAACCTAATCGTGAACTGAAAACAATTTGAAGGAGCCATAACTTGTATACTAGAATTAAAAAAAAAACAAAAAACAAAAAACAAAAACAAAAAAACACCCGTTGTGATTCACTTCGGGGTTGCTCCATAACGGGAAATGGGACCAAGTCGTAACCCTCACGGGAACGTAGGGGACTGAGGGTTACGTTATCGTTTCTATCAAAAGATATGATTACTGGTTACTGGTCATAAGGTTGGAGTACAGCATGTAGCAACACCAGTTAAATTCTTTTTCTTGAACTTTGTACTGTGGTTTCAAATTGTTTCTTTTTCACATTGATTTGACAAATGGCATAAGAAAATTTTTAAATATTTTTAAATTTAAGAAGGACAACTCAAGTGTTCTTTCGTTCGTCCCTTTCGTATGTCATATGTACTAAAAGAGATTTCTCGATATCTCACGCCCGGCACCTGAATAGGTTTTCAGGGGCTTTGGCTACAGAGCTGCCGGGCGCGTCCCCAGGGGAATGCCCTGTCTTTGCGGGGTAGTCAGGTCATTATACGGAAAGCCTGACCGCGAACCATTGTAGCCAAACTGTGTGGAGAAACGCCACGCTCCATGCAGTATAAAGACCCCTTCTATATTTCTCTAAAGAGAGCAGACGCACTGGGTGTCGTATAGAAGGCTAAATTTCCTGCCCCTACCCATTTCTCCCCTTTTCCAGTGGCAATCAAAAGTCGTTGCCCCGGTTGTCCCTTCCACCTTTATTTCTTTCTTCTTTTACTTACAATTTGTTTTGAATTGATTAACTTGTTCTCGTCCTGATATAGCTGAAATATTGCTCATTGGACCTTAAACTCTAACTAATCAATCAATCAATCGATAACTCACGAACGTAACGAAACGAACGTAAGTTTACTTAAACATACGAAAGAAACAAAAGGACCATTCATTGTTAGGTGTAGTAAGTGACAAACGAAACATAAACGAATGCGAAATACGTATGAATCGGGTTTTAACGTGGATGCATCGGTGATTACCGGAACTCATTAACCATCTGGACAACCTTCAATCACTTTTAAAGGTATAGTAAAACTTCATTTCACATTTTTTTTATGTTTATATTTGTTTGTGCTAATTCGAGGTTGCTAAATTTAGTAAGAATTACAGTTTGATGTAATAAAGTTCCAAGTTTAATTTAAAGACATTGAACTCGAATAAATTTAGTTTCACGGATCGAGTTAAAATTTGAGTGAAGTAAAATATTTCCACATCTTCAAAATCTATCCTGAAATATTTCAAATGACTCAGACATTAACAAATATTGTCAGATCCAACCTAGAATAAATAGAGTTCCATTCACTTCAAGAAAAAGGGGTCAACACTCAACAAGGCTGAATCGCCGATTCCGCTGATAAAAATTTCGTCATTGTCATTTGTACTATCAGAGACATAAAATTATGTCTCTGGTACTATACATTTTATATGAACCCACATTATAGAAGTCAGTATTTATGGTCATTATGGTCTTCCAAAGTTTTGATGTGATCTGCATTGACGATACAACTTGCCGAAAAAGCAATATCAAGAAACTAACTTCACAGTAACTTCGGTATTTTGTTATCAAATTGTGTTATCAAACTCAAGCTCTATTCACACGCTCAGTTTCACATTCTTGTGTATTTTTAACACTTTATGTCTTTATGCAAGTTTGGACTGGTGTGATAACATGGTCGAGATTTAACATGAAAATAAATTTTCATTCGAGGCAAAATCGCCCAAGCCGCTCCCCCCCTTGAAAATGAAATGGTCGTCCCCTTAACAGATTCCAATTCTTGATTTATATGAGATTTATTTATTCATTTTTTTGCACGACTTGGGGGGGGGTTAATGAATTTTTGTACTTGTGTAAATTTACATACACTTTTATTTTACTTTTATTTTCAGCATAAAAGGAAAAAAAACAAGTGTCAATGACTCTCTCATAAGTAAAAAGGAAACTAGATATATACATCCAAATCCAAGTTTTATTTAACTATATTTTTCCTAAAAATTTCGAATATGTTTTGGACCATTTTTGCCGCTTGAAATTGGCTTGTTTTAAACCGTCACCCTCAGACTAAAATGATGAATTTTAATTACAATATTTGGGTTTTTTACACCCCTAAAATTCATATACTTGTGCAAATTCTTATTTAGGCGGATACAGAGCTGTGTCGGGAATTGGGAACATCCTCTTTTATGGAAAAAAATGGAGAAAAAAAAAGGTGGAATCCAATTTTCTCCGTGGATTCCATTGTTGCGAAGGCAGGATCCGCCGGTGTTTTGTGCATGTAAACGGAACTTTGACGTTTGAATTCGTGACTTAAAATTTTGGTATTTTACATACATGCACGGTATCATGTTACGCACCTGTTACTAAAATTCTTTTGCAATCTTGTACATGTTAACATTGCTTAAAAAATTTATTTCCTAATCAGTCTAAAATTTCCTTAAAATTACGTGAAAAAAGCACAAAATGGATATATTGGACGTCACGATACAAAATTAGCGACTGAACTATCAAGAAAATGTGCAATAAAGTTGTTTGAAATTTTCTTGTTATCGGTTGAATGTTAATGCAATTTAATATTGAAATAAACAATATTTGAAGCAAATACGATTTCATAAGAGTGGCCGAATATTTGTTGTAAGAGATGCTCAATAAATTTCAACAACTGGTAATATTTTGGCAGTAAATGGCCACAGCAATTTATTGATAGATTACAATAATATAATAAATGTGAAATGTGAAATGTCATATGATATCAAATTAACTGCTACTGATCGCCGAATATATTCAAATGGTCGATCATAGATGAAATATGATATGAATTATCGGAGAGCCATTAACCCTGAAGAACCAGTGGCTAATGCTTAAAGTCAAAATAAAATTGTTTAGTTTGCAATTATTAAAAAATTATTGAATTCAATTGCTGAGACATATATCCTTCGACTCCATATGTGAACTGAAATTGTTATTTAACGCAGCGAAATTTGCCAAATTGGCAGGCTAGTCGTGTTATATTAGTTGTTCGAGGCAAACATGCCTAGTCTGTCAACGGCCCAATATTTGTTATATTTTTGTGTGCAAGATCGCTACATTACATGCCTGTTAAAAATAAGATACACAAGGCCAGTCAGCAATTGTAAGCCGACGATAACACAAAACTAATTTTAACAGCCGAGCAGAATAAATCAAACACAAAAAGTCCAAGTCAATAACGATCACATCATTACAAAATTTGAAGGCAAATAAACACTCTACTGGGTACTGTGATATCAAATGGTCTAAGCTAAACTAGGAAAACTGGGCAAAACTCACTAATATATACCCGATCCTCATTTAATTCCTGTTTGGTTTTAAAATTTTCCCCTTTTCCCGGCTTCGTTATTCGGTGTATACTATCAAATCAAATTCTGAAATAGGAAATAGGAGGTTCACATCTACAATATGTCACAAAGATTGCGATCAAATTTCATGAAAATCTATTCAGTGGCACACAACACCTAGCTGATAAGAGATGGGTAATGTCTAAGTCCATCTCTTGCGGGAAACCCTAAACAAAAATCAAATCGAATTCTGAAATGGGAGGTTTACATCTACATATTGAATCAAGATGAGTAGCGGAGAAGAAATGGGTAATCGGAGGTGTAACGGCCATACGCACAAATGGACGCACGTACAGACGGACAACCATATCACTATATATCCCCTACTTTTCAAGCGGGGGTATACAGATATGGACCCACAACCATTGTCGAAACAACTATTGGCAGTCACCTTGACTAATGTGGGGGTGGACAGGGTGATGTCTATCTCCTTTCTCCGCCCCTTGCTCCTTTCTTCCGTCCCGCTCTCCTTTCTCCTGTCCCCTCTTATCTGACTCCCGTTCCCTTTCACTTGGTCTCCCTTTCATTTTTGTCTCCCTTCTCCCTTTCTCGCCCTTTTCTCTATTCTCATACCCCCTTTCTTCTTTCTCACACCCCTCTCCTTTCTCCCGCCCCTTTCTCCTTTCTCCCGTCCCCTTTCTCATGGTCTCCCTTAACCCTTTCCTCCACTCAATAATGAACCGTCTTTACAATATTAAGTTCCTACACGCTCTTCTCGACCACGCCAACAGTTCCGATATCCCAAATCCACCGGACGGGGATATCTTGTGTATATATAGTCTCTAGACCTTGTTGGAAGACGGATGTATCACAAAGCATGTGCTTATCAAATGCACAATCAGACTTAATTGCTGAATTGGTACAAGATTAAAATAATGATTTCTCCCTTTCAAAATTCTTTCGTAGTTTTGATTTCTTTCGTAGTGTTAGGGAAAGTTACATTCATTCGTCAGTTATCGAGAAATCTCTATTAAGCAACAAAACAAGACCTGGCTGTTTACGAAGGAAATTTGGCTCAGAATGACGCCCTTTCAACTGCTTAACCTACATGACTAAGTGTGTAATTTTTTTAATTCACTTTCACTTTTAAATTTTTGTGCAATACATGTAATAAGTCCCCATACGCTTACGTCCTCTTTCGTCAAAATGTGAAACATCTTCATTATGAGACTTTAAAATTACACATATTTCGTGGTAAAACAAGTCGTGATGGCGACCGTTTAATTTTCGATCAGTTTCATTTCTAACCAAATCAAGTACCCAATGAAATTTATCAAGCCGCATGTATAATCGAAGTTGCATAAAGTACTCGGTAAAACTGAAAGTATGAAATACAAATGTAAAGTAAAATGTTAGTTATTTTACTCATATAGTTTTAAAATTCAACTACTTTTACTACTTATGGTAATGTTACGAGTAGTGACAATGAATTCAACTGCAACTCCGTCACAGTGCAACTGGCACAAAGGGGTTACTTTAACCTGCAATAAGAAATGAGTAATACAAACATAGTTTTTACTAAGGCTTGAAATAGCAGATTATATGTTGAATAATTGAAATGCACACGTCATATCTAACAAATGCATGGTAAAATCAACCAATGGAACAACGCCTTTATTGTAATTATTCATCTTGAAGTCACAATGAGGCCTTCATCAATGAGCTTGTTCATACCTCATAGTAAGTTCAAGACTACCTCAAGAACCGGTTTCAGCAAAATCATTGCTCAATATAGAACAACGGCACATCTATGTTTCTCTTTTCTTTATGAAACAACGGCAGTAGAATACCGAAGGAACAAAGCACAAAATTACACAAATCAAAGTCCAGAGACAAGGCAAAATCAAGAACACCAAAAGACGGAAGACCAAAGACACCACATGACACAAAACACACAAACATTACATATACAACACAAAAAACTAAAGCACTAACAGTGTGAACTCTCAAAAAACAAGAGTGACATCAGGTGCTCCGGAAGGGTAAGCATGTCCTGCTCTGTGCACAGCACCCGTCACACTGTCAATGGGTCAATCCAGGGTAAAGTCAAAACCGGTAATGTCAAATCCGGGAAGACGCCAATCTAGCTAAAAATGTCAGTTTTTATTTGTGACACTGACATTTCATATCTATCTATGATGTCGTGGTGACGGCCATAGAATTTCTGAAGAGACGAAAGTAACAAAGGCTGAACATATCCCTGACTCAGCAGTTTTTGTGACAGTGCTTTTGCTCTTTCCACAAAGTCACTGTTTGTACTGCACGCTCTACAGTAACGAATCAACTGTGAAATATACACTCCATATGCTGGGGATGCAGGTATATTGCTGCAGAGAAAGGGAAAGTTCACAATTGGAAAGTCAAAATCATCACGTTTGTCATATAATCTAGATTTCAGACGTCCATGTTCGTCAATGAATAACAAAAGGTCAAGGTATGAAGAAGAATCGGGTGTATCGGTTGTCTCTTTAATTTCAAGTTCATTGGGGTAGATACGATGTAAATATTCTTTAAATCTTGGGTTATTAAGAGAAAGTACATCGTCTATATGTCTGAAGCTGAAATTAAAAGTTTGGGCTAGTTGTTTTTGAATAGGTTTTTGATAATAATGACAGTGATTTTATCAATATTCATTTCCTGAATATTCTTTTTTTTCTCCATTACATTTGTAAGATAGTATTGGAGAATGATGTAGAATTCAGACATACCTTTTATTCAATAAATCATGATGATTCTTGTTCGAAAGTCTTGATTCAGAATTATTTTTCAGATTATATAGACTAGAGTTTCTCATAAAGAATCCGTTTCCATTGAATGATTTCGTCTTAAGTTTTGTTGAAACATATCTATTATGTAGCAGTTTGTACATGTACCATACATACTTCAAGAATAACAAAGCACGATTGTCACAACTTTCATGTTGCGTAACACTACTTATTTAGTCTCATGTAGAATTCCATGTTAACTTACACATGTTTCAAACTTGAAGAACTTTAAATTTGCCTTAAGATTTAAGGTTCCACTAAAGTCAAAAATTAGGACACTCAGTAAACATAAAACAAATGTCTGTGTTTCTCTTGCTGCAAGAAATGTAGTAAAGTAAGTGAGAACCGAACCGTCGATCAAAAAGCGAACAATCCAAGGACAATGGCAACACCAGAAACAAAAAAGGCGGAAAAAAAATATTATTGCGGAATGTGTTCTTTTAAACATAACCTACACGTACACACTTTGAAAATTGTAAATAAATTTGATTTCTGTATTTTATAGGCGAATCTTTTCATTTGGTATGCACACAATTTTCAAAAAAAAAAAAGTCAGGAGGTCTAAAAAAGGACTTATATGTTTCAAAATTTTTGTGAACGTATACTTTAATATCTAAGGAAGGGCAAGCTAATGCCGATTATTTAGAACTAATGTTCATTTTCAAGATTCAATTCAATTTTGGTACATAGGGGAAGTAATTCCACACATTCAGGTCAGAAATTGCTAAATTTCCACATCAAAACATATGAAACTAGACAAACCAATGTTAGCTTGCCTTGCATTATACATCATAGTATTCGTCCAGAACAATTTTGACAAGAATTGGACGTTTTACTGACCTCCTGATTTTTTTAAAAATTTGAGTGTGTACCAAAGGAAAAGATTTGGTTATAAAATCTTAATTTTAAATTGATTTACAATTTATACAGTGAGTACATATAAATTATGATTGAAAGAATGCATTTCTTCATGATTTCTAACTATATTTCATGAAGCTTAAAAAATACAGGTAAATGTTTGATCTTTATTGTGTGTCCTAATTTTTTACTTTAGTGGAACCTTAAAGCGTTCTTCCTTATATCAATTAAAGAGTAGTTAAAGGGTACTCACTGGTCATGTTTTAGTATGTCTGTCATATTTTCGGACTCCTCTGGTTTCATCCACTAAAAAGCATTACACATTTTTGCCCGCGAACCCCCATTTTTATTTTGTCACATTTGTTTATGGATAAGGGTCGTTAATGTTATACCTATGAAAAATTCAGAAGAGCTCAGTTTCCCGCCAATTCTTTGATCACTTACATCAGTAACACACCATTGTTTTAGTTAAATTATTTCTGCTTTAAGATTCTTACAAAAAATAACGTTTATTTGAAATCCTATTTATTTTCAAATTGACCAGTGAACATCTTTAAGCGTCAATCCTCAGACTGGTATTTACAAGATGCTTTATTATACTGTATGAACTGAAATAAATAGTGGAAGAAGGGATAATACCACTGTGTAAACCAGACAGTAGCGGATACTAGACAAATGACAGATCAATTCCGCTTGTTTTGACAAGCAACCTTAATATGATAAATAAATGATTAATTATTTCATGCAAATTTGTATAGGAGATATTGAGAAAATGGTAATATCATATCCAGCGGACAAAATAAATACCTGATTATTCATATCGTTTACTTATATACCCTCCGCAACTTCTTTGTGTGGGGATATACTTATACATGTAAATATTCATACTCATTTGGTCTCCATCGGCTACTGTCAAATTGTACAAATTATGTGGTTTAATTCTTAACTTAAATGATCCTACCCCTGTTGTATGTTGTCCCCGTGTTTTTGTTCTTTTTTCTTAATTATTTCTGCTATTGAGATTGCCTTATTATATTGATTGTTTATGATTTGGTCCGTTCATGTAAGTTATCCACAACCGTCACATTCAACCAAACATTTTTTAATACTTGTATGTAGTATACTTCTTCACAATATATTTTTGTCTCGTCTTTGGTCGTCATAAGTAATGAAGCCAGGAGCTAAGAAAGAGCCTTTGTTGTGCATTTGGCAGACAAAGCAATGTAGCTCTGTATGTAAGGAGTTACAATGTATATGACAATTTAATTAGCTGTTATTTTGAGCGTAGGTTTAGAGGGAGACAGACCAAAAAACTTGGCAGATTGGGTTAAATCCGATCGATCTTTAGTGAGGAGTCGTGTTAACAAACTACGCAAATGTGTTAACAATTGATATAAAACTGCATTTAAAGATCCTGAAGACAGCATGTGGCTCTCTATATTACATGACAAATATCTTGTTATACCTACAGACATGGCTTCTAATAACATTGTTTTTGTATGTAAAGCACATTATTAAAACTGATCACAATACCTAGTTCTTTGATGAAACAGTTTTGCTGGGGAATGACGAATATGTAAGAGAGGGGATATCTTGATTGTCAGATGAGAAGTTGTACAAGAAGCTGACAACACGATCGAGAAAACAACAACACTATACGCTCATTCATCTCCCAGTCTATTGACACTTTTCTTCGGAGGCAAACATAGACCCAAGAACATCTCGTTTTTATATACTTCTGAAGATACAAAAGGTGTCTAACCACGGAAGACCAATTGTCTCCGCATGTTCTTGTCCGACTGAGAAAATTTCTAGCCTTTTATATGAAATCTTCATGCACATAGTGGAAAATCTACCTTTGTACATTAACGATACGAATCGTGCAGTATCTTTGCTTGAGGAATTCAGCTTTCAGGGCAACAATAGACTGATATTTACTATAGATATAACTGCTCTTTACTCCAGTATTCCTAACAATGACGCACTTCTAAGAGGTCTAGCATTTTCTCAATAGAAAACCTAATCCTTATACGTCCAGACATTATTCTCAGACTTACTTCTCACTTCTCATAGAATTACTTCTCACTCTGAATACATTACAACATTACAATTTAATGATACTTTCTATTCTCAAATTGGTGGGGTTGCGATGGCAACGAAAATAAACCCCAGCTTGGCTTGCATTTTTGTCGGGTTTTTCATAGTTCACTGGGGCACTTCCGGATTTATACAAAAGATTCATTGATGAAGTATTTGGTGCTACATCAAAAAGTCGACTTCATCCACTTTGTGACGACCTATCATTCAGCTATCAAGTACACTTCTGACATCAGTAAATCTAAACTCTCCTTTCTTGATATTCAGCGCATGATTCAAGAAAACGTACTATCGACATCAGTTTTTTACAATTCCACCGATGCACACTCTTATTTGGATTATTTTTCCTGTCATCCTACCAGTTGCAAATACGATATCCCTAAATCTCAATTTATGCGGCTCTGACGTATTTGCAGTGATGACAAGGACTTCAAATCACAGTGTTCTGTGATGTCTGATTTCTTCATTAGGAGTGGATACCCAGTGGAAGTGATTTCCAGGGCTGTTGACTCGGTTACTACAATTTCTCGCAGAGGGGCAATGACTAAAAAGAAAAATGATAGAAAGATTGCCTTAAGTTCTAACTTACAATGCTCACAATGTCGCGATACAGAAAATATTAGTAAAGAATTAAAAAAAAAAATATTCAGGAAGATCCACTGATGGCTAAAATATTTCCATCTTTGAAAATTACAGCCTATCGAAAAGGAAAAAGTTTGAGAGATCACTAAGTGTCCAGCAAAATCAAGACCATCCAGACTAGGAACAACAAGTTATACAGGAGAACGCGATGTTGTGGTCGCAAGATCTGTCGAACTTGTCCCTTTACTATGGAAACGGAGTTCATCAAGGGTCATGATGGTTCTTACAAAATCAGTTCTGATTATACTTGTATAACCAAGAATGTTATACCATAGTATGTAGACGGTGTCACAAAATAGATGTTGGTGAGACTTGCCGCAGACTGGGTGATCGCTTTGCTGATCATCTCAGATGCGTAACAGCTCACAAAGACACACCAGTCGGTAACCATTTCAGGTTTCGCCAACATTCCATGGAAGACTTGAGTGTGACAGTCCTTACTCAGGTTGACACTTTACGACAACACCGACAACAGTTAGAACAACAAATTTTATTCTATAATATATAAATACTAATGGTAAAGTTGCATTGACATTAAAATGAATAAAAAAGGATATTCACTCCATGAAAAGAATATTCACCGCGGGAAACGTCACGTGCGACATATTTTTAGAAAAAGGGAAATCCCGTATTTATATCGTCCAATCACTTTGCTATGTAACATTGTCGCGTGACAACGTCATCGGCATCACTAAAAACAGAACTGCTTCATCTAAAGAAAACAAGATCAGCGAAAATGGTGCAAATATGCAAAGAGGAGGACACTGAAAATACGAAACAAGTCAGCGTAACACTGGTAAAGCCGTTCACACAATTTTTTGGAAAAAATCTCCCGACGGATGTCGACAACACATAGCGCAAAATCGTCGCACATTACACAGATGCAAGGATTGAAAAGGAAGAACACAAGCATTCATTTAAAAGACAGAAATCATCGATTATTTAGGATAAAAAATTTATTCTTTAAATAAAGTCTTTAAAGAACCTTCGCTTGTTACATTAAAATGTCAATTCACTCCCTTCTTCACATTCTCCCACCAGTGACGAACAATGGAAAAATGATTGATTGATTGAATATTGTTTAACGTCTACTCAGCAATATTTCAGCTATATCAAGACGAGAACAAGTTTGTTGATAAATAATCACTTT
>MJUU01072233.1:40847-52237 GCA_002080025.1 Modiolus philippinarum
ACTCATATATATGTACAGACAGACATATTTTTTGCATTGTTTTAGCATCATTTTCTTGGGGTAGGGGTAATATTTTCGGTATTTAGAGCTACATTCAACACCCCTGGTTTTTCTACACATTGTTTTAAGATAACTTATATATCCCCAAGAACAATGAATTGGAATACCTGCAGATAAATCCTCCAGATTTGCCACATATAACTATTTAAATGTAAATTTTGGACAAATCTGAAATGTTGATAATTCCGATTTTCCATCAATTTTGTACCAAATATTGAGTTTAATCTGAAAAGTGGGACTTAAAATGACAAATTATAATAAGATTAATGCAAAATGTTTATATCCAATGCAGACTTTGCAGGTTTTGGTTATTTTTATGCGAATATAGACAAAAAAAAATGACCACTTTAGGGTGAATTTCTTGGGGGTAGGGGTAAGATTTTAGGTATTTAGGGTCACATTAAACACTCTTTGCTTTTCTAAACAATGTATTAAGACAACTTATGTATCGTTCAGAACAATTAAATGGCATATCTGCCGACATATCCTCCAGATTTGACATATATTACGACTAAACAATTTGGGGCAAAATATTGAGTTTAAGTCAACAAATGGCTGTTAAAATACCAAATCATGATGTTATACATACAGCATTGTCATATATAACACACATTATTCGTGTTCTGGTTATTTTTATGCGTGCAAAGACATAAAATTGACTATTTAGGGAAAATTTGTTGGAGTAGGGGTGAGAAATTTTTGGTATTCAGAGTCACATTAAACGTGTCTTGATTTTTTAAACACTGTTTCCAAACACCAAATATATCCCTTAGAACAATTAATTGGCATATCTGCAGATATATCCCCCAGACTTGCCATAAATAACGGGTTAAAAGTGAACTTTGACCAAATCTAAAATGTTGAAAATTTCCATTTTTCCTCAATTTTGGGTACAATGTTGAGTTTAAGTCAACAAATGGCTGTCAAAATATCAAATCGTAATTGCAATTCATGCAATATTGTCATATTGAACACACATTTTGCGTGTTTGAGTTAATTTTATGCGAACATAGACAAAAAATTGACAATTTTAGGGAAAATTTGTTGGGGTAGGGGTAATATTTTCGGTATTCAGAGTCACATTAGACACTCAATATTTTTCTAAACAATGTTTTAAGACAACTAATGAATCGCTTAGATCAATTAGATGGCAAATCTGCAGATATATCCTCCGGATTTGACATATTTAACGACTTAACAATAAATCTGAAATGTTGAAAATTCCCATTTTTCGTTTATTTTGGGATAAATATTGAGTTTAAGTCGACAAATGGCTGCTAAGATAGCAAATTATAAAGTAATTCATGCAACATTGCCATATACAACACATTTTGCGTGTTCTGATTATTTTTATGCGAACATAGAGAAAAAATTGACAATTTTAGAGAAAATTTGTTGGGGTAGGGGTAAGATTTTCGGTATTCAAAGTCACATTAAACACTCCTTGTTTTTCTAGGCAATATTTTGAGACAACTTATATATCCCTAAGAACAATTAATGGGCATATCTGCAGATATATCCTCGAGCTTTTGAATGTATAACGATTTAACAGTGAACTTCTGATAAATATGAAATGTAGAAAATGCCCATTTTCATAAATTTCTGGCAAGATATTGAGTTTAAGTCAACAAATGGCAGTTAAAGTACGAAATAACAATATAATTCATGAAACCTTGTCATATACAACACACAATTTGCGTGTTCTGGTAATTTTTATGCGAACATAGACAAAAAATTGACAATTATAGAGTAAATTTGTTGTGGTAGGGGTAAGTTTTATGGATGTAGGAAGTTTATAATACTTCAAAACTGCCATAATTTGCACCAGTTGTAAAGAGGACATTGTGTACTTCCATTTTATTCCATCTTTTCATGAATTTGAACCACTCATAGATAAGATGAGACAAAAAAGGGACAAAACTTTGTCGAAAACGAAAATATTCAAAGTTGCGTTTTATTTGTCTATTTAAAAGTGATAGTTTGGTCATTCAAAACATATTTACATTATGTTAAAATGCTTAATTTTTATAAAAGGACATTAAAACACTAAAAACAATTCCAAGAATTATGAAATGAAAAACATACTGGTTTCTAAGGACCGTTGAACTTACACGATTTCGAGAAAAATCTTAAAATTTATTTCAACATTTCGAAGGGGTAGGGGTAAGATTTTTCAATTTTTATAACGTAATGGGTATAAAAATGGTACTTATGTGAAATATTTGTAAAGCTTATACCATAGGCTATCATTTTATACAATTTTTCATAACTGAGAGGCACCAGTCAACAATTTGAAGCAATTGAAAGAAAAACTTTGATCAAAAACGAAATTTTTCAAAATTTCGTTGGGTGGGTCTAAAAAAGGGGCCTGTTCCAATATGCTCATGTTAACATGTTTAATTTTGAAGAGGGGATATAGAAGGACTGAAAAATATCGGTGGGGATCATAAGTAGGGGGTGCACGGGGGTTATTCCGGCCCATGGACTAAAACATGAAGACAATATACACAGGTACTGTCCGGACAAATGCTCGCAGTTACTGACAGCTAGCTAAGGACATAATGACTATGATATCAAGCCTTCTTACATATGAAATTTCAATTGAAATACTTCTAAATAGATTTGGTATAACAAAATCATCAATTATGAAAGAAGAACATGATATTGTGCAATGCCAAATACTGCCAATATGAAAATTGTTTAAGTGTCAGTTTTTCTGGTATTTTTAACATTTCCATTAAATAGAGGATAAGAAATGTCATTGGTAGTAAGGTGTTGGCGAGTCCACCATATTTAGAAATTAAATGTTCATATCTTCTATAAACGTTCTTAAATGTGTTAAAAAATTACCTTGTTGTGAAAGTTTCGATGTGATTGTATACAATGTTACGCTGATTAAAGTCGACAAGAGTAGAACCAACGCGTGCGAATCATACCAGTTGAGATAAATCCAACCAGTAGGACGTCGCCTTCGAGAAACTAGTAATTAGTAATAGTGAAATCAAAATCATCCCTTTTATCATATTATTTTTATTTTATTTTTCATTTAACAGAGTCAATAATTACACTAAGATTCAGAAAAGGGTAGGAGTTAGAATCATTGTTTGAAATTGCATTGGTTCATGCCCTTAATTTTAAGATGCGAGCAATTAAAAATTGAGGAAAATGTTCACTTCTAGTATTTTCATAGGCATTGTATAGGAATTTGTAAGTCCTGAAAATAGAGTGAAGGTGTAATGTCAGTTTCTTTTTAAACAAGATTGCTACGCGTAGCTATGTCCCCCGCCGCCGCAGTAAAGTCGATAAAGTCCCATAACTCAAGTAAAATTTTGCGAATCAAAATGGCGGCAAGATATGATCAACTGCATTAGGTGGCAAACAGCTAAGCAAAATCCCTTAATTGGATTTTGAGGAGATGTGTCGACAAAGTCTTCCTATGTTGTAGTATGCATTAAGTCGATAAAGTCCCATAACTCCCGTAAAATTTGTCCAATCGAAATGGCAGCATTATATGATCAAGTACATGTGGTGGCAAATGTTCAAACTAAATTTCAGCATAATCCGTTCAGTGGTTTCCGAGGAGTTGCGCCCACAAATTGTTCCTAAGCTGTAGCACGCATTAAGTCGATAAAGTCCCATAACTCCTTTAAAATTTGACCAATCAAAATGGCGATGCGATATGATCTTGTACATATGGTGACTACCAATCCTGTAAAATTATCATGAATTCGGACCAGCAGTTTCTGAGGAGTTGCGTCCACAAATTTTGCCATTGTATAACAATGTGGAAATAATCAAAGTCCCATAACTCCCACAAAATTCGACGATTCAAAATGGCAATGCGGTATGATCTAGTACTAATGGTGACTAACAATCCTGTACAATTTGAAGGAATTCTGACGAGTGGTTTCTGAGGAGTTGCGTCCACAAGATTTGCCATTGTATAACATTGTAGAAATAATCAAAGTCCCATAACTCCCACAAAATTTGACGAATCAAAATGGCGATGCGATATGATCTAGTACTAATAGTGACTAATAATCCTGTAAAATTTGAATGAATTCTGACCAGCGGTTTCTGAGGAGATGCGCCCACAAAAAAAACGTGACACACGGACACACGGACGGACGGACGCACGGACGCAGACCATTACCATGTCCCTCCGTCGCGTTGCGGCGGGGGACAAAAATTGTCCAAAATCCCGGAATGGTACATGCTAACATGAAAAGTGGGTGTTCATTGGCAAAATATTTTACATGTAATGATATGGAAAAAGACAGAGTAGTCTGCATATCTGACCAAACTACCTTAATTAGTTGGCCTGCTTTGAATTTAATCAAATTATGAGGAAGTGTTTTAAGTGTAGGAAAAATTCATAACTGTCAATAGATGAAACTGGTCTTTTCATAGATTGTTTTTATCTAAAACTTCAATGGATTTTTTTTACACCCAAAAGTAATTTTCACCAGAGTTTAGATATGTTTTTACAATATTTTATTACAGACTCCTTTGAACAAGTTAGTGCGCTGGTAAAATGGATGGATAAGTTTGTGGTATAACATTTACTCCAGATCGAAATAAAACGGGGTTTGTGTGGATTTCTGTGAAGCTTAGGAACCCAGTACATAGTAGGTAAGGTGTTTTCTAGGTTTCTTTATCCTTGTTAAGTAGTACGTAGGAAACTGCTTGACTTGGCCAAATCTTTTTGTGGGACATCGATATATTTTTTCTTCAAATGATAGCAACTTTGTTTAAAGCGTTGGCCAAACGTTCAATTAGATATTTTTCATCAAGTTCTCTAAATTTTTACTTAATTCAATTTATAAGTCTTAGGAGGTGACTCATAATAATTGTCTTTATAAAATTTTATTATGTTGGTGACCTTGCTAATTATTTTATATTTGAACGTATTACGAGCATGTATTTCTGCACTTTTCGGATGAACCATTTTATACAATAATTGGTTATTCTCACAATACGCTTGCATATGGGCGATATTAAGCCCCCTATTTTAAAGAATCGCCGAACTTCTTTATCTCAAATGATGTTAAAGCCATTCCTTTAATGTACGCAAAAGTCATATATGTATAAAATAAGAAAATCCCTCTTAAATTAATTTAGTAAATACTAAGAGAATAAAAAAGATAACAGGAAACACCTACAATGGCCCAAAAACATCGCCACATGCCACAAAGTAAATAGGCACTGCACAAGAAAAAAAACCCACAATAAAAATACAAAAGAAAAACGTAAACAATGATAGGAAAGTCGGGACAGCCGGACTTGGTACCGGCACTAGCAAAAGCAAGCGGTAGGGTTAAACCGGTTTATGGGTACCAAAACCTCCCCTTACTCTGTCCCGTTTCCCTATAGTATAATAAACAAACGAATAAAACCCATACAGGTAGACTACTACCTCCATGACCACAATCTTGAAAAGAAAAATGGGGAACAAAACGTAATTTTGAAAGATGGGTCAAGGAGAGCTCGCCGTTAAAGTAATTTGTTTTTATGCCACCGCAATACGGTTTGGATGCATATAAATATATCTGTCATTCCGCAACAATTTGTTTCCAGACCTTTTTTCGAAGACCGCTTGAGATATTGAATTGATCATTGGTATGTTATTAAAGTTTCGTCTAAAAATAAAAATTCCGTAGTTATTGCCTTTTGGATTTATTATTTTCTTTCATTAGATATAAACCGTTTGATATGTTGGCTGTGAAATAACATTGGACCTTGGATAAAAAATTTAAACCGTGAACTTTTTTAAATATTGAAACGTCTTTAAAAATAACAAATGATTAATTAAAAATGTATGTTCAGACATTTTTGTGTTTAGTACTTGCGTTATTGAAGTATTGATGTAGAAATGATTCGCGTTGTGGTAATTTCTGTTGGCAATTTAAAGAAGTATATAACCAACTGCAATGTTGCGTATTATCAATGTAGAGGACACAATAATTGTCACTAATCACATTAAAAATTGTATAAAAGGGACAACAGAAGATCAATTGTTATTGTATTACTGAGACATACGTTTTCGAAATGCGCATATGCAGAAATTAAATTCACTGTAACTTTGGTATTGTGTTATTCATTGAGTCGCAACGTCTTACACAATGCAATTTGGGGAAAAGTTTTATTTTTCGTGTTTTATACACAAATGTGGCCATCCCTTTGACCAGTGCATTTACATGGTTATAAATTACTTAAAAAACATAAAAAATCGGGCGTAAATTACTTGAGGAGTCTGAAAGTAAAAAAAAATACTATCAATAGAAGGACATTCATGATTTTTTATGTCATCATCCATTGACAGTCTTGATTTTTTCAACTTAATACAACCTTTCCAGATAATCTGAATAAATCGAATTTTGGACAATTTATTCTTTAAAATTTAATTGTGTTCTGTTTATTTGTTGTAACAAATATCAAGGAAGCACTTCTAACAACAGTCGTTATTCCTGGACTTGTAACACTGAATCTCTAGCTTGACAATATTTTTTTTCGTTTTGGCAACATGTTTATAAAATGTAATTAAAATCCCAATGAAATCGTCCAAAACAATGGTACACTTATTTCAATTTTCAATGATAACGTGATGTATCTTGACGATACCCTTACTGTTGACAATTCACATTTTTAGATTATAGTTTATTTAACAGAATTGACATTTAAGTACCAGTCCAACCAAGAATCAGGCAGATAGCATAACAGTTGTGGCACATGAATATAAAAAACGCAAACTTCTGAACATGGAAATAAATAAAAATAACCCTAAAAACATTGCTTTGACGAAAACTTTTTTCTATGGTTTTGCTGTGATTAAAGGACTGGGCCAGTAGTATCTTAATTTTAAAGAAGCCCTTCGATAATTTCAGCCTCTTATACTGAGTGGAGAACCAGATCGACTAAAAGGAGCGCACAGTTCGTACAAATTGGAAACTCTAATATTTTAATTACTTCTTCCTCTGTATATTTTTTGTGATTCTGAGTCTTATTTTGCAAAGTTGCTCGTTCTCTATCTATAACAATAAAGCTATCCATCACATTCAAAACATTTACAAGGTTTTATATGTGCATTCAGTTATATCGAATTTGAATGACTCGTAAAAAGCTTATTAATTATGGCATTTCTCATCCTTGTTTTTTACGATCATGCTGATAAAAAAAATCCAGAGAGTGATAGAAATGTTCTGAAAACTGGGACGTTTCTTATTTTGTGTACGTAGTAGGAGATATTCTTCATTCAAATGACTTTAGCTTTCGATGACATTAGGGCTTTGCACGTATATTTAATTCACGCTGATACTCCCGATGTCTACTGAAATACATAAGGAATCATAACCTAATCACTTGTTAAATTTTGAGTTTGATTTATTTCTAAGTAGTTCGACAGTGTTTAACAGCAGACTAGGCTCCTTAAGCTTTCCGGAGATTAGCGGTACGCACTACTTGGTCAATTTTCAATATTACGTTTTGTCTCATTCCTTTCTTTTCAAGATTGAAGTTAGTTACTAGTCTACCTGTATTACAGTTTTGCATTTGCCGGTGTTCTATAGCCATTTCCTCCCATGCCAGTTTTTCCGGGAGAAAAAGATGTATATGCTGATTTATCCCCCCCCGAAATCTGGGCATGTTCCAAACTTTCCCCCTTATGGAACACGGGGGAAAATGAGATTAAACTTCGGTATTTTGTTATTTATTATTGCCATTTTCCCCTTTCAACCGTACATATGCTCCTTTCCTCCCTAATATTCTAGCCTAATCATTGGTAGCATGAAAATGACTTTATTAGATATTTATGAGAAAAGACTTCTGCGTAAAGCCTCCCCCAATAAGAAATAAAAAAATAACTAAAAGGAAAACAGCCTGGTCAATATCATTTCGGAATTTGTGACAAAATTTCACCAAAAATATACTGGCCAATATAGACAATCTAGAGAGTTTGGAGTTCATTTATCCAGTGAATTTCCAGTCAGATATGTGAAAGTTGAATGCTTTTGTTGGAGAGATGACATTGGGAATTAACCAGGGCACTTTACGCAACACCACTTCGGCCAAATCATTGGCGGCAGCGACTCTCAGCGTCGCGTTGGCATCACTTGTCATTTCATACATTTTGCGTCAAAGTCTTGTATAAATAATTGATGATTGTCAGTAGATTTTTTAACCTATTTTTCTTTGATCATGGAGTACATTTGTCAAATTCTGATTTTTGTTGATACTTTTCTACCTCCTCATCTCAAATAACACCGGCGGATCCAGCCTCCAAAAAGGGGGAATCCAATGAGATTCCAGAAAAAGGGTGTTCCATTTTTAACCGATCTTTTGTCAGGTGTGCCTACAATTTGCAGAAGATTTATTATTTTTTTTTCAAGAAAAAACGGGTCCAACACAGGGACCCCCCCTTCTGGATCCGCCAATAAATAGTAATATCATTGAGTGAAAACACGATTAACATCTCGTTCAGTTCTCAAATTGAGTAATATATTAAAGAAATTGCATTAAAGATTAAAGTTATGTCAAAATTGAAGAGCAGTCTATAAGATTCATATGTGAATTCTTGACACACGGACAAGGTCTGTTAGTTCAGAGACATAAAAAATATATGCCTCTGGTCAGTTGTTTACCAAAGCTCAGACGACATGTCGGACCAGTTGAGATAGAAAAAACATATGTTCTTCAAGATGAAGAACAAAAATCAAAGTATTGTTCCATTGCTTGTTTTTGCCACGTATTTGTAGAGACTTTGTTTCGTGTGCATTTACTCTATATCCCTTCATTGCTTATATATATCATAGAACAAGCAATTTTTAGGGGGAAAATCAGCATGGGAGAAAAATGGCAATGCGTATACATATTGTCAGTTTTCCATGGGGGGAAATTGACAATGATCTCAATTTTCCCTGGAGGCAAAAAGAGAATGATCTCATTTTTCCCCCGGGGGAAATCTAGCATGGGGGAAAATGACAATATAACACCGGTACCAGTCCTGCTGTGCAGAGTTCCTATTGTTGTTTACGTTTGTATTTTGCCTTTTGTTTGCATTTTTCTAGTGCAGTTCCTTTGTTGGTTGAGCCCTGTGGTTTTTGTCATTGTAGGTGTTTACTGTTTTTATTTATTTTTCTAAATGTCTGTTCAAAGTTTTCTAAATATATCAAAGTTTTGGAGACCTTCATTACTGCGCACGATTGAAAGCTCGGCGCAGAAAATACGACCACATTACGCCAGTGTTAATAGACCTCCATTGGTTACCTGTGAATTTCCGTTGCTAATACAAACTTCTCGTTTATGTTTTTGAATCTCTCCATGGCATAGCACCCGTATATCTGCAAGATCTTTTGACTATACATACGCCTACAAGAATGCTACGATCAGAAAAAATAGTGCGAATTCAGCCTCCAAAAGTGAAGACCAAATCTTATGGTGATCGCAGATTCGACATGGCAGCCGCCTCTTTCTGGAACAATCTCCCTAGTGACTTGAAATGCTTGGACTCTGTCAATATATTTTTAAATCTAAGTTAAAAACTCATTTATTTAGACTGGCGTATGCAGATGTTTTATGAACATTTATGTTGGTATTGTTTTTAGATATTGAGTACTACATTTTATTAGTACTTCGGTGCGTAATGATATTTTTATTTATTTTCATTTTCATTTTAATGATTTTGTTCCAAATCGATGTTTTTAATCATTTCTCAAATTTTGATTTTTTACTGTTTTTGTTCTTCTTATACCTAAATTAATCAGATTTTTACTTCTCATTTATTTAAATTGATAAAATATCTTTAATTTACTATTATGTTTTCTAATTTAATTTTATTCGTGCAATTAAGTTATTTATAATTAATTTGAATGATTTTGACATTAATGTAGTATAACCATTTTTGCTGATGTTTTATGTAATTTTCATTAAGTGTGCCTTTTAGAATGTACAGCGCTTGGAGTAATTTTATTAAATAATGCGCTTTATCAAATATTGTAAATAATAATAATAAATAATAATAATTACTCAATCGATGTTTAAATGTCCACACTTCTGCTTGCATTGTTAAAAGTAGTACTGATAAAATCTTTCCCTTTGCAAATATAGCTATTATATGTAACAAAGGGGATAACAGGAAACATCTACAATGTCTGAAAATTACAGTCACATGCCACAATCTGCCAGGGAACTACACAGGAAAAATACAAAGAAGACAGGACAAACGTAAACAACGATAGGAACTCGGGAAAGCCGGACTTGGTACCGGCAATAGCAAAAGCCAGCGGTGGGGTGAAACCGGTTTATTGGTACCTAAACTTCTCCTTTATGTATTAATGTTGTTAATATGACAATATCGGGCTTCTTTACCACTCATGTGACCATGGAATACTTCCGGTTTAACCATAAGTTTGATTTAATGGCCATTAAAAAGAGTGACAATTTTTAAATTTAGGCGCTTCAACAATGTGGACATGTGTGCACAGGTGCCTGGCTGTCAGAATTGGTCATTTGCATGCCACAAATGGGATGACTGATAAAAATTTCTCATTAGACCTTAAAGTATGGTAATCGTTTTGATTTTACTAGGTATACTCATTATGGTTACCATAGATGTTAAAAATTAACTTATATTTCAATATTGAAAAATAAATCTGATTTTTTCATATTCAAAAATAAATAAGATTTTTAAAATAGAAATCAGATCTTTTAATATTAAAACTATTTTTAGCTCACCTGGCTATGCCAGGGTGAGCTTTTGCCATCACTTGGCGTCCGTCGTCCGTCCGTCCGGCGTAAACTTTTCGTTCAAAGATCTTCTCCTCTGAAACCACTGGGCCAATTGGAACCAAATTTGGTCACAATAGTCCTTGGGTGGTCCCCTTTAAAAAAGATATCCGGCAGGTCCGTACCTCATCCAAGATGGCCGCCAGCGGGGAACATAGTTTTAATATTGGACCCTATGGGTAAACACATTCAAAGATCTTCTTCTCAGAAACTACCTGTCCAATTATAACCAAACTTAGTCACAATGGTCCTTAGATGGTCCCTTCCAAAAAAGGTATCCGGCAGGTCCGTACCTAATCCAAGATTACCGCCAGCGGGGAACATAGTTTTAACATTGGACCTTATGGAAAAGACATTCAAAGATCTTCTTCTCAGAAACTACCAGTCCAATTATAACCAAACTTAGTCACAATGGTCCTTAGATGGTCCCTTCCAAAAAAGGTATCCGGCAGGTCCGTACCTAATCCAAGATGGCCGCCAGCGGGGAACATAGTTTTAACATTGGACCCTATGGGTAAACACATTCAAAGATCTTCTTCTCAGAAACTACC